>JAWWEW010000006.1:381209-469234 GCA_035583185.1 Anabacerthia variegaticeps | reverse complement strand
GCCCTGGCACAGGGTGCCCAGAGAAGCTGGGGCTGCCCCTGGATCCCTGGAAGTGTCCAAGGCCAGGTTGGATGGGGTTTGGAGCACCCTGGGCTGGTGGAAGGTGTCCCTGCCCATGGCAAGGGGTGGCTTTAATGTCCTTCCCAACCCAAACCACTGTGGGAATCTGGGATCTTGGTGCAGCTCAAGAAGGTTGCTTTCTCCAGAGTCACTGATAACTATTTATTAATTTTTTCCATGTATTCATTTAATCCATCTGGTGGTTCCAGCAAAGACCCTGCAGAACATCCCCACTCATGTGGAGCATCTCTCCTAGGTGGCACCACAGCCAGGACTGCTGCTGGCAAGAACATATTGAAAAGAAAGAAAAGCTTCTGTGTGACCTTTTTAAAATTCTCCTCTTAGAAATGGGGCATTTTGGGTCAGTAGGACACGAAAACCTCTGAGCATTACAACGACCCTGGAGATGAAAACCCTCTCAAGCATCTTCCCTGCCCTTTGCACAAGCTGCCCAGAGTCACCTGCAGGTTTCAGAGTCGTTCCCATGCTCAAATTTTCCCCTTTTTCCCCTTTAACACTCTTCCTGAAATCCATCCTCTTCCCACAACACCCTGGGAGACAGCCCAGGGCTGAGGAGAAACAGGGAAGGTTTGGGAAGGTGAGGGAGAGGGAGAGGGAGAGGGAGAGGGAGAGGGAGAGGGAGAGGGAGAGGGAGAGGGAGAGGGAGAGGGAGAGGAGAGGTGGGGACACCCCTTTGCTGATGCCCTTCTCCTAGGACAGTTGGGACATCCAGGGCTGGGTGTGCCCATGCCACAAAGCCACTGACTGTGCTGCAGCGTGAGAGCTTAAAGCAATGCTCACAAGAGTGGGGCAATTACTCAGTTTGAAGTGACAAGCCCCATACTTTCTGTCATCTTCCTTTGGCTGCAGAAGAAAGGCAGATGGTCACATTGTCTGTCTTACCCAGAGCAAGACGCCTGTTTATGCAAACCTTTGAAGATTTGGCAATGTGCAAATCCCAGGCTGGGGCGGCCGAAAGCGCGGCTGTGGAAAAGGCTCTGTGAAACCAAACAAAATAGTACAAGCTGTGGGCATTCACTGTCAACATGGAAACAAACCCCCAGCCCCTGGCACATATGCTGGGGGCTTTCAAAGATGGGGTGAGTGAGCTTCGAAGGAAAGAACCGCAGCAGCCCCAAGATCCCCCAGCCTGTCCAATTAATGTTCTTTCTCATTAAAACTGCCATTAACCTGCTTGTTAAATTACCATGTTTATTAGTAAAAAAACTAAAACACACACATACCCTGTAATGACAGAGCGTCAAACAAGGAAAAAAAATAAATGCTAATTTCAAGTGAAGGCGTGAAGAGGTCAGCAGTATTTTATCCTGTTATTACTGTCTCCTCCATATGGTTATATTTTCCATTTTGTGTTTTCTGTGACAAGAGGTGAAGACCTAGGAATGCATGAACATGATTAATTATTTGCAGAAAAACTACTTCTTAAACTTTTACATTTTAAATGGAAAGGGGGAAAACCCACTGAGTTTGAGAAGCCCTGGAGAGTGGGTAAGGAAACAAAACAGGTGAGAACACACATTACAGGATTGGTGTGGTTTATTCTTTCCTTTCCTGTCACTTCCCTTGGTGACAATACTGAGAAAAAGCTGAGGAAAAGTTACACCCCCAGAGAATCACAGTATCATGGAATATCCTGTGCTGGAATGATCCACAAGGGTCATGGAGTCCAACTCCTGGCCCTGCCCAGGACACCCCACCAATCCCCCCCTGTGCCAAGACAAAGGCTAAGGTGTTTGGTGCCCAGAAATGAACACGTTCGGATTGCCCCCTCTCTCCCATTGGCACAAGCTCTGCCATTCCCACGTGCAGAAGATGCCGGTTCAGATCTGTTCCCAGGGGTGGGGACGTACCTGCTCTCAGCAGCTGCTCTTGTGCTGCTTTTCTTCAGCTGAAATTAAGTGTCTGTAGGTGTTATTTTGGGTACAAATAGCATCTCCTGTTATTTGTTAAGACTTCTCCCATTACAGACCAAATCCCAGAGGTGTTTTTTTTCATCTCACCACCCAAACTGCAAATTCCAGCCCTGCATGAAAAATGTCCTTTCCCAAAAGTTGTGATCCCCTGTCCATTCACAGGGTGTCTCAGTCTGAGCCCTTCAGCCGTGAGCTCTGAGGGGCCGTTCGTGACAGCTGGAGGATGTTGGGGGCGACATGTGGGGAAGGGGCAAGAATAGGGAAGACAGAACACAGGTGCATCCACTACCAATATAGAAGATATTAATATTTAATTAGGCCCATAATGAACTCATTTGCTGTCATCAGATAAGAAAGGCCAGTGCTGTGATTGCAAGGTCTTAATCACACCGATCGGTGATGATCTCCCTGAGCACCAACACGAACTTTGCTGGGTGTGAGTGGAATGCATTAAAAATGAAATCAGTGGGTTCTTCTGGGGGGTCCTCCCTTCCTGAGTGCTGCACAGAGCAGGGCTCGGGCATGGTGCCATCCTTCCTGCCTGCAAGCAACAGGCTGGGACTGCCAAGATGGGAGCAGCCTCACCTGAAAAGCCACCAAGAGGAGTGGCTGCTGTAAGTCAGATGGAGGAGCATCCTGAGAGCTGTCACCTGGTTGGAAAGTCTCAGATGGACCTTCCTTCCCCTCAGGCTCACACCCTCCTGGCAGGGCTGGGTGATGCTCGTCCCCATGGGTGGCTGGGTGTTGTCTGGTGCTCTAGTGCTGCTCAGACTCCTGGATCTCTCTGCTCCCAGCTGGATGTGGCAGCATCTCAGGTGGATGTGTGTGGTGAGCCCCGTCAGTGCCCACAGCTGGTCAGTGCCACGACCCCCAGCAGGACCCCCCAGGCCTCTGGCATGGCTCAGGACCATCCTATACCTTTATACGTGAGGAACAGTGTCAGCCACAGCCGTCTACCTTTCGGTACTGTCCTTCTGGTGAATTCCAAGTGCATGTCATAACGTCCTCTACCCTGAGAAATTTGGTCTGTTTTTATCAATAGCCTGTAATTATGATTGACTGCAGTAGTTTTAGTTCTATAGTATAAAATATCCATCACGCTGGAGGATTTTTTAGAGTACTTTGGACTAGCTTACATAATTTTTCCTGCAAAGGCTGTCATAAAGAGTTGAGTAACAACAATGAAAAGATCTTTTATTCTCTTTAGCTCTCTGCAGCAAATACAATGCAGCACACATGTTTCTGTGTAGCAACTTGACATTTCTTTTCTAAAAGACAGAATTTTCATCCCAATCATAATTTAAATATGCTGCTTTTCCTGTAAGAATTTGGTCTCACCCACCTCAGTAAAACTTGTGTCATATTGTAATGATATTTAATAATAATGCTGAGAATAAAAATCTGGTTACACACACTGAGTGAAGCACTAACAGAGATGTAGGAAACCTGTAGGGAATGCAGCCCAGAAAGTGGAGCCTTACTGGGAACAATGTCAATGGAAAAAGAAATACCAGCGTGTTTGTGTAAAAAAGTTAATTTGCTCTATAAATGAGGCAAAATAAACACATACAGGAAATGCCATTATTCCCCTCGACAATGAGGTTAAATAAGTACTTGATGGGTAGTTCTCAAAGGCATTTGTATACAGGAGAGATATTTATCACAGTGCATGAAGTTAGGCATGGTAATAGAATTAAAATGAATTAAAACTCAGCTGTTATCTGTGTGCAGAGGGAAAAAGCCCAAGATATTAAAGCAAAGAGGATCAATTTATGCCTTCATAATTGGAAATTCTTAGTATGAGTGAAATTATGCAAAAATCACTGTCTTTTAATTTTCTTTGGTTTTCAGTGCTGTGAAGATCCAAGAAGATCAAGTCAAATGTAATTTTGGCTGTGAGAGCTGGGCAGGAAAATTGCTACTGAGCAAGAGAAGAAGAACCAACCCCAGCCCTGGAGCCTATCTCTGGGGGATCATTTGCAGTCTCTGTCCAGGGCTGCAGGCAAACAAATTCTCACACTCCATGATTAATTACCAGCAAAGGTCAGAAAGGAGCTCTTCCCTCGCTCCTCTCTGGCCTTGTTTCCACAGCTGACAAGGAGGGAGGGCACTGTGATTAATCCCCAAATCTTTCCCTCAGAGGAAGAATAAGAGAGGACCCAAACCCTCCTTGTAGTCAGCGTTTCTGTCCACTCCAAGGAACTCTGGATCCAGACTTGTGTTCCAGACCCTTCCCCGACTCCATTCCCTCCTCTGGACACGTTCCAGCCCCTCCAATTCCTCCTTGTCTGAAGAGCCCAGTCCTGCCCCAGGACTGGAGGTGCCTCAGCAGTGCCAGCACAGGGGTGGGCACTGCCCTGGTCCTGCTGCCCCACCATTGCTGCTACAGCTCGGCTGCCACTGCTCTCTTGCCCTCTTGGGCACACCTGGCTCATGTTCAGCCCCTGCCAACCAGCAACCCCAGGGCCTTTTCCAGCTTTCCAGCTGCTCTTCCCCAAGCCTGGAGAGTTCCAGAGAGGTGTTGTGACACCAGTGCAGAACCCAGTATTTGGCCCTGTTGACCCTCACATTGCTGGCCTTAGCCCATTGATCCAGCCTGTCCAGAGCCAGTTGTAGTGTTGTCTTCATGCAGCCAGTGAGCAGCATTAGGCTTACTACAGGTTCTTATAGTAATTATTCTTGTTCTTAAATAGTAGAATAAAAACTAGAGCCAGAGTCTATTTAAAGTGAAAATTACATCCACCTCCTGCCTGGCAGAGTTGAATTAAGAATATTTTATCCTGACTTTATCATACTTCTTTTTATCATACTTATTTTATCACTTTCCTCCTTTTTATCAAACTTTCACTTTTATCCAGAGATTTACTTTTCCCTCAGATAGATAATTTATTTATTCTGAGAGGGCTGGACATGACACTTTTAGTTGAGCAGGTTATCACTGGCCATTCAGGACCCTTTTGGGCAGACAAGGAGTCTGGCACTGTCAGAAAAGTGCTCCAGGGCTTTCTCAAAGTAAGTAAAAACATACCAAGAAACACACAGTGTTGTGCGTTAGTTTCTCAAACAGTTAAGTGCAGCAGTTGATTTTGTCAAAATTGAGCAGACTGACATCTCCTGCAGCTGCATGAGTTAATACTCAGGAATATTTGGATTAGCCCTGAAACCACCAATGAGGATTCCCAGCAGGATTGCAGCACTGCTGCCAGAACCAGCTGTGGGACGTGGTGGGGACACAGACACTTCGTGGAACTGGTTGACTCACATCCTCTTGGTGACTTGGGCTTGGGCCACATTTTGCTTTTCCAGAAAAACAGTCAGAAAACACCACTTGAGCAGATTTGTTCCTGAGAAAACTGCATAATTTACTGTTCTGCTGGATTTGCCACTGGAGATAAACACATACCTGTGCCCACATGTGTGTGGGGAGGTCTGAGGAGATAGTCTGCACCAGGGTAACGACAGTGATCTCAACCCCAGGAGAAAAACAGAGCGAATATATCAATTATGAGCATATTAATGTCATGGGGAGACACTCTGTGATGTTTGTGGTCATTCTTAATCCAATAAAATCGCCTGGGGTTTTATCTATGAATTTAGAATATGATAAAAAATTACTTTAGGAAGGGAAGATGAAAGGGTTCTTTTTTTAGCCTCTCTCAGAGCTGCATATCAAATTGTTCAGGGTGGGAAGCAGAAGATGTTTACTTCTGCCAGTCTTGCAGATTCAGGTCAAGCTGTGAAAGACCAAGTTATCTTTTTACTGGCTGTATGATGAAAGGTAAGATAAAAGCAGAGCAGAGAGGGAGCTGAGAGCTGCCCTGTGTGTGTGTCAGGACGTGGCTGTGCCGCATCCCCCCAGTGCTGGAGCAATGCTGGCTGGACCTGCCTGCTGTCCCCAGCCCCTCAGCCCTCGAGGGGACAGTCCCTGCTGGCTGTCACCTGCTTCGACCCAGAACTGGGTCTTGGGCGTGAGAGGCTTCTCAGTTTCCCAAACAACCCTGGCTCCCAAGCTGCTCCCATGTCTTCCTGGACCAATGTCCCCTCTCAGTTACTGGAAACCCTCAATATTTTCTCATCACAACTTCCAAAGAAACATTTTCTTTTAGAATTTTAATTTACTGTCTCTCACCCTCAATGAATCTATATTTATTCCTGTACATGAAAAAACAACAAGATATCTTACACTGGTGTTTATGTCTCTCCAGCTACTGAGGATGATGTTTTGGATTGTAAAACATGGAATATCAAAGGGCACATTCGGGAGGCTGACACAGCTTTTCCTGTGACCCTCACTGGAAACATGAGATTAACCCCTCACCATCAGCCTCTCTCTTCAGCTCTTAATTCAAAATTCAGGCCATTCAGCTCCTCCTCTCAGACTCTCCCAGTTCACAGCACCCAACCCAAACCCACTGCTCCCCACATACCTCCAGCACTAGCAGAGGGCTGGGATCTCTGTCTTCCATGGCCTCCAAATACCTGATTTTTTAATTTACATTTTTTCTGTAGAGAAGGTAAGATCAAGAACATTTCTGCCTACGTTCTATTTCTCTTCTTGACGTTTTTATTAGAAGAAAAGCAATGAGAAATGGATGTGCTCCAAAAGGACTGGGAAGCAGGATTCCATCTCCAACTCAATGTGGATATAGGCTGACAGAAACAGCTTGTGAAATAGTGTGGTCTGCTCAGCAGCTCCAGAAAGTTGCAATTCAATGAAACTTTGCACCTTTTTAATTTTTAAATGAAAGTAAAATCAGAAAAGAAGAATCAATATAATTTATGTTTCCTTTCTACCTATAGAATATAATGCATGAAACAAGAACCAGGACACCAATGGGAATCTCTTAGGGATCTGCAGGTGACCACCAGTACTGTCCCACATCATTAGGCAGCCAATCACCACCAGTGAAGCAAAGAGCCTTTCTGCAGCCTGTCCTCCTCTCACTGCAGCCCCTTATTCCCAGTAGAGCTCTGCATCCCCATCCTCCTGCACCCTGGGGACAGCACAAGGCATGGATGATACTGGTCCTGGAGGGCACTGAAAGCCTGGCAGGGCTGGTCTGCTCCCCCTCTCCTGCTTGCTCAGGCCCCTGGTGCTTGGTCCTGCCTTCCCTGCTGTGAGGCTTCATCCCAATTACATTGCTCCAGTGCTTATGGTCATGCTGTTAATTGTGTGCAATGGTCCAGCCCCCTCCTGCATGGACAAGATCTCTCCACTTTGCGTGGTCAGCAAATTTCCCTCTTTCTCTGCCCAAGTCATTAATCAAAATTTTAAAGAAGTCTCAAGGAAGCCCCAAGGAAGGTGCCTGTAGCTTTCCACAGCCTGGCACTCGTCCTCCCTCATTAACAGTGGTCCCAGCTCCATCCTCCCCATCCTGCCCAGCTCCTTCCCTGTGTATCCACCTGCACAGCCCAGCACAATGAACACAACCTCAGTGCTCCTTTCAGGCACTAAATGACATGAAGTGTGGAGACAGTCCCAAAATCACAGAGCAGAGGTTTTATTCTCTTTGCTCCTCCTCACTCCTGTCACCCTGTGGTGGGGGAAACCTCCAAGAAACACAGAAAGTGGAAATCAAACCCCTTTTCCTGCCTTTTGTGAGAGGCTCCGGACCCACCTCGCTCACCTGAAGGGAGGCAAAGCTTCATTTATTAAAACAAGAAACTACAACATTTAAATAAAATAACCCCCAGAGGTAGGACCTAATGATACTTAAATGAATCATGCCACCTTGCAATAAATTGTTAAAATTCCTGTGTTTAATCCATTTTATTACTGTAAAGGAGCTGAAGTATTTTTAATTTTCAGAAGCTCATGTATCTTACTATTTGATTTTTATGATTAAAAAGAGCAAAAACTTGCTTCAGTCACCTACTTCAATTGCACACATTATAGCAATGAAATCAAACCAGGCTCTCCCATGATTTTGCTGGATTATTAATAGTGCTGCCAAGCTCATTATAATATAATTTAAAGACAGATCTAGCACAGAGACATGTGAAGGATGGTCTGAGTTCAGGCCCTACAGCAAATTGCTTGAATCTTGATCTTATTACCCCAGAACAGCTACTGTTAGCAGTGGTTCACACTTGGCAGGAAACTTGTGAAAATTAGCCTGATTGGTGTCAAACCCGGGAGGGGGCTGGAGACACTGGGGTGTTTGCACTGCCAGTGGTGGATGAATGAGCAGTGAGTGCCCCAGGACTCCCCGAGGTGCTCGGCTGCTCGTGCCCAGGTTTTGGGCAGCTGTGCCAGGCTGTGCCTGCTGAACGCAATGACAGAGGTGTCCAAGGGCCACAGGATGGGTGGCACAGCCAGCAGTTTTCATGCCTAAAGTTCAACTACATTTTAAAGCAGCAATTGAACAGTTTGACCTCCATCAAACGCTTTGTCCGGCTGCAAACTGCAAGCCAGAGGATAAATCCATGAGTTCTAGTAGGCATTTGAGTCATAATCACTCCAGGACCCAATACATAACTGAATATTGCTCTTAATTAATGAGACAATTAGACTTTGATTATGGCACTACAGTGCCCATTATCATTTTTATCTATCATGACCCTCTCGTACAAAGCATCCACTTTTCCTTATATGCTGCTGTATTTCTGTCTGGCCTGATATTGGACAATAATTTATATAACGATGTGGACTGGATGAGCATTCAAATCAGCTGTGTTATGGTCCAGGGAAGGGCAGCTGAAACGGCCCAGAACTGAGTTATGGGCTCAGGGACCACGAGGGAAGGGCGCCCAGCCAGGACACAAAGGTCTCTTTAGCACTGTCAGGGCTCTGCACTGTGCCAAGGTGGGCAATGTGCCATGGCCTCCCACCTCTCTGGAATCCTGGAGCACTCAGGAATGCCACGCTCTGCCACACACCCTGCACACGCCTTTTCATCATCCCCTTTCACCTCCACCCAGTTTCATCTTGGCCTTGGCCAACCTCTTTCCACTGCCCCGCAGTTTGGTGTTTGACCTCTCGGTTCAGTGTTTCACCTCTCTACGGCCCAGGCACCACCAGAGCCTTCCCTTTGTTTTCTTCCCTAAGTCATGACCAAGATTTTATGTGAAGGCTCTTATGAAACTTGGCACCGAGGGAAAGAGGGATAAATAAACGCCCGTGTGTATTGCCTAATGCCACATTGTTGTGAAGGAGGTGTCATCTAGCAATGTGTAAAACACACAAAATGCCCCACCTGCAGCTTTTGGGAAGAAAGGAAGGTTTCCTCTAACATGTAGATTTATTGTTCTGTGGTGAACTCAAACATTTGCTATTTAAATTTTTTGCCTCAGCATCCACAGAAAACAAATCCAACAATTCAAAGTGTCTCTATATTAGTATTTCCTGGGTTTCCAAATGCTTGTGGAGATCAAATCTGCTACTGCTGTGCCAGCTTTCCTTTCATATGAGGTTTCCCGTCAAATCTGATTTTTGTTCAACAAGTCAAGCAAAGTGCACTCAGTGGTGCATTCTGAGACACTGGAATAAATCAGTGGGAATGGGAAGGTAAAAGCCCAGCTGGTCGGAGCATCCATCCTCCAGTTGTCACTCCAGATGTGCAGGTGCCATCTGTAAACCTCCCTCTGACAGTCCATGACATCTAAAACATTACACACCCTGCCAAACCCACTCATGGTGTTTTCCATAGTGCCGTGCCACTGTGCACCTCTGCAAACACCCAGCTTACCCTGCTTCATGGGAAAGCCCTTCAGATGCTCATCAGCTCAAAAAAAATCTGATCTTGACAAAGCTGCTGGTTTACAGTTGCTGTTTAATGTGGCCCATTTTCCTGCAGCTGACAGACAGTGCTGCAAGAAAACCCAGCTCCCTCTACACCGAGGGGCTGCAGCTCCTGGACACACTGTGAGCACTGTTTTCACCAAAGGCCTGCCAGGATTTCAGAGAGAAATAATGAAAATTTTCACAGATTTTATTCAAGGCAGGAATTATTTCAGTTCTGACTTATCAAGCCTTCAGAGAGCTATTCCCACAGACACATAAAAGTAACCTAGGAAGATTAAAATCCTTTCATACATTATGGAAACCTCTAGACAGCTCCAGGGTGGGCCACTCTCTGCAAGAGACAAACTGTGGGCAATGCTTCTGATGGGCAGCTGTCAATCATCCCTTGTGTCCAGTCTGAGCCCTCACATCAATGGGGGCAGAGCGGAAATGCAGGGCAGGTTTCTGGATTTGGGTGGGAGCTATGGAATGGAAATTATTGGCAGAAATTCAGCACCAAGTAATTGGTGAGAGTTGAATGATATTAATTACCAAGTGACAGAGGCTGGACACCACAGTGCCTGTGGACAGTCACTCCTTGTCTCTGAAGAGGCGAGTTCTGGTCTGGATCTTGATTGCAAATGAATATTCACCTGATGGCTTGTCCTTCCCCTTTGCTCAGGTTCAACACACATCCTCCAGCAGCCCTTGGCACCAGCAGTGCAATTGGCAGCCCCAGACTGGAGAGCCAAGGGAGCTGAACCATGGTGAGAGGTGGCTCCATCCCCCCGAGGATGTACATGTCCTGCCATGTGCAGGCAGCCCTGCTGCCACCAAATCCACACACAGCATAAACCTGCAGGGCCTGAAAGAGTTGCCAAGAAATTGAACTTTTAAAGGGAATGTAATTCAAGGGAAGGAAAACCAGAAGTCCAGTGGATGGTGGCCCGTGGCAAAGGTCACTCACACAGCCTGATAGCCAGGCAGAGCACACAGGCTGTGGTGGGTGTGTGAGGGCTGCCAGGACACCAAACTGTGGCACTCAGAAAGGTGTGACAGTGTGAGGACATCCTGTGGCACCATGTGAGCCGTGTTAGCTGGGGAGGAAATCTGCATCCACACAAACCTGCCCAGGGAGAGATTTGGGAAGGAGAGCAGATGGCAGCCACAGAGGAGTGGGAACCTCTCCCTTCTCCAGCGAGGGATGGTCCATCCCTGCAAGTGTTCAAGGTCAGGTTGGACAGGGCTTGGAGCAGCCTGGGCTAGGGGAAGGGGTCCCTGTCCGTGGCAACTAAATCAGTTTTGAGGCCCCTTCCAACGCAAACCAGTCTGGGATTCTGCGATAACATGGGGAGAAATCCAACTTCAGCAGGCTCCAGCTCAAATACATCTCACACAGCCTGTTTCATCACCTCTGCTCCACCTTGCTGTGTTCTTTTCCTCCATTTTTGAGGTGCTGCAGCTCTGTTCAGATACCATTTAACTGATATCCTTTGACTGAGCTGCAGGCACTGAAACTCAGCTGCACTGTGCCCTGGGGACACCCTGAGTGCTGCACAGACAGGTTGGCTGCTCTCTGGTCAATAGTGGTACCTGGAGACCCAACTGGTGAGAACAAACCACCCTGCCTGGAGAGAATCAAAAGAAAAAGGTGGCTAATAATATTCTGAGAGCCACACTATTTCCACAGAGTGATGAATATTCCATAAAACACTTTGGAAAGCAGTTTATCGGGGCGTGAGTAGTGGCACTTTATGGCTCTGTGAATGCTCTGGCTGTCAGAAAGTGTTACTGGAGATGTACCTGAAAATTGTGGTGTTAATATGCTCCTCATAGTGCTGGGATTTGATCTACTAATGATGATCACCTGGGACTCACAAGCTCTGCGTGTGGCAGGGCTGATTTCTGCTAGAAATAATAATAACCAGGCAAAACTCATGCACACTCACATTCCTGAAGTAACTAAAAGGATTGTGCTAAGCAATTTGTAGATATGAGCTACACAGCAATAGGCAAATCACACTCCTCACATTTTCTCATTTCCTTTCTTTTACATTTTATTATGTTTCAGGCTAAAAAGTGTTTGCATAAAGACTGTGGCAGTGGTTTCCCTTGATGCTTTATGACTTTAGGAGTACAAATGCTTTCAAAATACTTTTGCAGTATCATGGAAGATTAGTGGTTGGTGAGTGAGGTGATGTCAGAGGGCAAAGGGGAGAAGAGATTGTGGGTCATTAATCATCAGAGTGTGCCCCAGTGCTGTGCCAGTGGAGTCAGCAACATATCCCACAGGGACAGGAGCAGGAGCCCCTGGGATCGCCCCAGGGAAGAGATACTCACAGTGTGGTCAGTTCCCAGCCCTCACTGCCAAGTTGGGGATCTCAAGGGGTAACCAGAGATCCTTTGCAAATCCTACTGGCACCCAGACCTGTGAAGTTCTTGACTCTTTTGGATAATGCACCTACACAACAACCAAATTATTCTCCCAGCACTTTTACTATGAGAGTCTCCCTGGTATTCAGAGTAGATTTAAAGTCACTGCAGGACACTGTTGTGACAGGTATTATCCGGAAAGCAAGTGAGCAAATTCTTTAAAGAAAATTACATCAGGAAGTACAGAAATCCTGGAAGGGCAGACCTTTCTCCCATGGGCAGGGACACCTTCCACCAGCCCAGGTTGCTCCAAGCCCTGTCCAACCTGGCCTTGGACACTCCCAGGGATCCAGGGGCAGCCACAGCTTCTCTGGGCACCCTGTGCCAGGGCCTGCCCACCCTCCCAGCCAAGGATTTCTTTCTTATATCAGCCACAGGTTAATGCCTGACAGTGTGGAAGGTCCCAGCTTCTCCCTCTGATCACTGATAGATTTCATGGGTATTAGAACATCTTAGAGGCTGCCAACAGCTCTTCTAAAACAAACATAAATTTAAAAATGAATGAGCAACAATTTATTTCTATGACATGTTAACATTTCTGTCAAGAACATATTTAAATTAAAAATGAACAAGAAATTGAAATAAGAGACACGGTGAATTGGAATGGATCAAAGGAAAATGCTCCATCCTTAATGCACTGCTTCATTGCTAAATCCCTGTCCTGTGACAAACACTCCAGTGCTAATTAAAAGCCTTCAAGATCTCTTCATATTTCCAAGAAGAACAGGTTGCTAGTCTTGGATGCAGAATTTCTTTGCTATTTGCAGTTTTGGTCAAAATGGTTCATAGTTTTTTAGGCTATTTTTTTGTGATATTCATAAAAGAAAAACCACAAGCATTATACAGTGGGATTCTGGGATTTATTTTCCAGTAATGGGGCAAGTTGCTGTAAGAAGCAATAACCCAGCAATGAAGGTGCTGTCATTGTCTTTGAGTACATCTTAAGTACAGTCATTACAAATTGGACGTGTGCAATTCCACCTTTCTGACTGGTGGTTTCATCTTCCCCCTCCCTCACTTGACAAGAGTATTCCTGAGCTAAATGAGTCTTTCCCGAAAGTGAAAGGCATGAAATTTGGAAAAAGATTAGAGAGAACATGAGGAGAGGCTGGGAATCAGGAAAATGAGAGATGTTAAAACACAGGAACATGTCCTTGACTGAACTGCATTTTCCCTGCCTGGCTGAGCCCAAGAGCTGTGGAACATGTACATCCACAGGAGGGAGAGGCTCAGTGTTAAAAATAACTTAGTGAAACTTTTCCTGAAATAGTATAGTCTTGAATAGGTCATTTTGGCAGTGCTGGGTTAATGGTCACATGTGAACAGCTCAGAGGTCCTTCCAAAACCAACTTATTCTGTGATCACAGAATCACAACTGGTTTGGGTTGGGAGTGACCTTACAGCCCACCCAGTGACACCGCTGCCATGGGCAGGGACACCTTCCACCAGCCCAGGTTACTCCAAGCCCCGTCCAACCTGGCCTGGGACACTTCCAGGGATCCAGGGGCAGCCACAGCTTCTCTGGGCACCCTGTGCCAGGGCCTGCCCACCCTCCCAGCCAAGGATTCCTTCCCAATATCCCACCTAACCCTGCCCTCTGGCAGTGGGAAGCCATTCCCCTTGTCCTGTCTCTCCATCTTTCCTGTCAGCTCCTTCAGGTCCTGGAAGGCCACAATGAGATCACCCCAAGGCTTTCTCTTCTCCAGGCTGAACAATCCCAGGTGTCTCAGCCTTTCCTCCCAGCAGAGATGTTCCATCCCTCTGATCACCTTGTTGCCACCTTTGGAATTACCACACTAGGTCCATGTCCTTGCTGTGCTGGCCCCAGGGCTGGAGGCAGCTCTGCAGGTGGGTCTCACCTGAGAGGGGCAGAGGGGCAGGATCCCCTGCTCCCACTGTTGGCCACACTGTGGGATCAGCCCATGTTGGTGTCTGGTCCCAGCACACACAGCTGGGTCATGTCCAGCCTCTCAGCCACCAGCACCCCCAGATCCCTCTCCCAGCTCTGCTCCCCATCTGTTCATCCCCCAGCCTGAATGGATTGGGGGGCTGCCCTGATCCAGGCGCAGAATCGATGCTATGATTGGAATAAGCACTGTAATGGCTGCAAAGTGATCCTAAACTCAGAGCCAAGCTGTAAAGCTGGACTGCAGCTCTGTGGGGTTTTCCCAGGCACTGCAGCCCCATCCCAGCTGCCTTCTGAGGCACTTGGGCAGACGGATCTCCTTGCCCACTCTGGAAGCCTCACACAAGACACAGCCTCAAAAGCAGCAATATCCACCCATGTTTTGGCCAGTGGGTGCTCTGGGGTCTGCTCTGTGTGTGCAGGGTCTGGGCTCACCCTGCAGCCCCAAGGCACAGGCAGGCAGACACCTTGGCAGCTCTGAAGCCACGCTGGGCATTACTGAAAATAGTCCCATCTTTTTCAATGATGGGAAGATTGAATTGAATTTCCTCTGTAAATTCTAACAAGTTTAACTGAGGGGGTGGATGGACCTGAGGGGGTGGATGGAGCCCTGGTTCATTGGCCTGATCACTGTGGTTTAATGATTAAAGGCCTACCAGCCCCCTTTGAGGAAACTGGAGTGACGTTTATCTGACATTCTTCAGTCCAATACTGCAGCTGCCTGCCATCATACAAAAGTTTGTTATTATGATTCCCAAATATCAATATGTTCTGTATTGCTACATCATAGGGTACAGAACATTCCGCCCTCTGTAAACATTAGCCAGCCCCATTTAACAACTTTCCCCTGATTTCACGTCTAATAGTTTCTTGCAGTTAAAGAATAATTTATGAGTTTATTCAGCACCATAAATACATGTTTGTGTCTGTGCACAGAGTCAAAGCTCATGGTTGCTTGGAAGAAAATAAGTGTATTTCAATCGATCTTCAGTGTTCAGCTCTGCTTTTTATTCCTTCTGCATTTCGTCTTTGGAGTAAAACCCACTTGCTCTGGGTTTGCTCCTGAGTGGGAAGGGATGGCTGGTCGGGTCCCCCTGGTCTGATGGATGTCACATGTTGTTTCCCCACGCTCCAGGTTTAGGAAAGAAAGTCATTTGTCAGGATTGATTTCTTGTTGTCAGCATGCAGTGCCATGGTAACTGATGGGGGAGATCCATCCAGACAGACCTGCTGTTAGACTCCAGCTCAGCTGGGATTTCACCCTTTTGCTGCAAATTACATATATTAATTAAAAACCCAGCCTTTTCAAAATAAGAGTTTGTGACTGTTTCAGTGAAAGAATAGTTAAGCATTGGAACTGCCCAGGGCAGCAGAGGAGTCACCATCCCTGAACTGTTCAAAAAACAAGTAGACACTTTGTGATATGGTTTACTGGGCATAACAGTATTCCATCAAAGGTAGGACTTGAAGATCCTGGAGGTCTTTTCCAACCTTAATGACTCCATGATTCTATGACATTTAGTGGTGGTATATTCTAGTGGTGTCAAAGGACACAGCCAAGTGACCATGGGGGTTTCAGTGCCGTGGCCATGCTGGAGTGAGAGAGGACCTGTACCTCTGGTGAGCTGGTGATGGCACTGGGAATAAAATTCCTGTCCAATAGCTGTGGGAGGGTTTTGTGCTCAATCTTAAGGTCCCAAACACACACACTCCCTACCCACAGGTCTTGCTGAAAAACAGAGCAATTTCTTTTCAGCATTCCAGCCTAATAATGCGGGTTGTGCATATCAAAAATTAAGATCCATTTTGTTGTTTAAATAAAATATGACATTCCAGGAGCCAAATTGCATTTCAGCTCCTAAAGAGACATCTTGAGTTGCTGGAACACTCTATGAAAAACCGAAGCAAGTCAAGAACTGCCAATGGCAGGGGAGTTGAAACTAGGTGATCTTTAAGGGCCCTTTCAAACCAACCCATTCTGCGATTCTGTGATAAGAATAAATGACAAACCTCATATGAGACCCCTCAGTTAATGTATATTGAAGCACAGCATGTGCCAAACTGCCCTCCTGACCCACAGCTTCAGGCCAGGCCATCACCAGAGACATGTCAGGTTATTTGCCATAGGGCATGAGGTTGTGTCCCCTCCACAGCCAGAAGGACCATTGGTGAGGGAAGCCTCTTACAGGCACTGGAGTCACCAGCACCATTTGTGCTTGTAGAAAAATGCTGCTTCTTTTAATTGGGTGCTTTTCAAAGATGTACAGAAAGAAAAACAAAGCTTCTCACTGAATGAAACTCAAAGTAGTAAATTACAGATGAAAAAGGAGGAGGAAACCCACACATTTAAGACATTGCATCATTTAGCCTCAGAGTGAGTCAAACCCATTATGATGCAAATGGCCTGGAGCTAGATCCAAGATTTGGACTTGATGGTCCATTTGGGTCCCTTTCAACTCAGGATATTATGTGGTTTGATGATGATGGGACCCTCCTCAGCAGAGGGATAACACAGGACCTGGGTAAGCTGCAGGAGTGTACTTAAGGATGGAGTGGCATCTTTCCTGGCGTGAGTGGGGAGGTTGGCCTCACTGTCCTGGCCAGACTCACACTTGAATGATTAACCTCTGGCTCGGGGGATACATTTCCCCCTTATTCTTAGTTGCCTCCTGAAAAACTTGCAGTAAAGAATGTTTTCCGGGCAGCGTGAAGGACGTGTTCCATTTCAAAGGTGAGGTGACTAATCCTCTCACTGTGCTGAGCACCTTGAGATCATCTCATATAAAAATCACTATAAACATTTAATATTCTCATAGAAGTGGTATCAGTGCTGCCTGCCTGGGAAGCCATCCCAGGAGAGAAGGGCAGAGATCAAGGAAAGTATTCAAAAGGATAATTAAATATTTAATAAAAGCCATTAAATAGTGTGGGCCAGAATTGCAGGCGGCATAAATCACGGCGACTCTATTGGTGGGTCTGTGCTCCTTTATATTAAGAGAATCTGCTTTGGGGTGGCTTCTAAAAGCCTTTTACATTCACTTTTGTCATTGCAATGTCTTCTGTACCAGGGCAGTGTCAGGCTGCTGTTTTTCAGCAGACCTAACGAAGAAAGCAGGGTAAAAGTACAGTATTAGAAGTAAAGTGTTTTTATGTAGAAAGCCTGTTTAAAAATTAAGTATTGTGGAGCGTGTGCTGTGCGTCTGGTGCTGCTGAGAGACACTGGATTTATTCTTTTGGTAGGCAAAGAGACTGAAACTCTTTTGCTGTCAGTTTGTGAGGGTAGATCGACGTGGGATATGTTAAAGCATCACAGCCCCAGAGCGCTCTGGGTGTCCAGCACCAGTGAGAACAAGAGCACTGGGTACACCCTGCCCAATGCAGGTCTGACAGTGCCACCAGATGAAGACAAGAGGCTTGGCAGGTGTTTCCCCCAGCTCTGTCTCTCAGCCCGCTGTGGAAGCTGTAGTGTCACTCCCCTCATTTAAAGTCAGGGCAGCAGCCCAGGCTCTGAACTTGGCACGGGCAGCAGTGCTTAACAACAGCGAGAGCTTTTCCAGATTCCCCATCTCTGGCCCTTTTCCTCCAAACACCCTCCATCAGGCCATATGTCATCCTTAATCCATCAGCACACACAGGGAATAATTGGAATTGTTCTTTATACCATCTCAGCTTGCATTATAAAACAAAGAGCCAAACACGGAGGGGATGTGTAAAAGGAGTAAGTGGGCTTAATTGAGGTCAAATTGACATGACATGTCTGGGAGCTAAAAGAGGTTTAAAGTTTAAGTGGGAGATGGCTCAGGTTAACTCACACACCCCTTGACGTTGTTTTTCTTCCCACTTCTCTTTTTTTTTTTTTTTTTGGTCCCCTTAATTTTATCAGATTAGCCTGGTTTAGATTGAGCAGGTTAGATTTAAAGACTCATATAGAGAGAGCACTTTGGAAAATGGGGTTGTGACAAAATGCTGCTGCTTGAGAAGTGAACATCAGAGCAGAGCAGGTCCTGCCCCAAACCCAAGGGTCTGTCCTGCCCTGTGCTGAGCAGTGCATTTCTCTTTTCATGATAACTCCCCATGGCCTTTGGGAGTGGGGAGTGGCCACGGGGGCCTCAGGGCTCGGCAGCTTTGGTGGCTTGGGCTGGGGGAGATGAAGGGACCGGGCTGTGACATAAATCATTTTGTGTGGCCTGGGAAGAGCAGCTGTGCACACAAACCAGCATCTCCCAAGGATATTTATATATCTCTGTATAAATATGCACATGGGATACAGGCGAGAATATCACTTCTCATATCTTCACCACAAGTGCTGGTGCCATTAATCTGTCACAGTCATCCTTTAGGTGCAGTTTCACGTTTGATGTAGTAAAGAGATGTGAATTTGAAATTGTATTTCAGTGCTATCATGTGAGCACATTCTACAAAGAAGAGAGTAAGGAAGTGTTTGTGTGTGAGCAGTTGGAGTGTGTGTATTCAGGATGTGATACCAGAAAACCTGCAATACATGTAGTTGATAATAATACATTTCAGAAACGCTGAAATATTCTCAAATTTTATTTATCCTTTTACTGAGAAATCACATTCCTATCACGTACCACAAATTCAGCTTTTTGGCTGTTTCCTGGCTGCACATTTAATTTTTGTTGGAAGTTTTTTGTTCTGCCAACAGGGTTGACCAGCTCACAAATTAACCTCATGCCCTGATCCCTCAGACCTCTTTTGCTTTGGTCTGTACTTCTCTTTCCAAATGGAACTAAAGTCCCCACCCCTATAAAACAACCTGAGAAAAAAATTCTGTTTCCATGACACCCATGATTTGCACCAAATCTTCCATAACTGAGGGGTCTGTGCAGGTGGCTCTCAATATTCCAGCACAAGCCTTCATTTTGGTCTATGATTTAAGTGCATTAATAATTTAATTAAGGTAATGGCCAGTGTCCACTGATGTCAATGAGACTTAAGCTCATGAAAAATAAGTTTGCTGAATTAGGGTGAAAATAGAATTATGTTGGTCCACCCTGCAGCCACGAGTGAGCTGGTTGATAGGGGATGAGTTCATTTGCTGTGCACATGAAATTAAAATTGACCTTGGGATCACTGAGTTTTGGAGAAAGAAAAAAAATAAAGTTCTTAGAAATGGATCCTTTGAGTGTTATAAAGGTATGATATCTATTTATAGCAACACATGACATTTTTGTACAGTGTTCAGAGGTATTTAAAGTCAATGACAAGGTGCCTTCTTTTCTGAGGGAGCAGTTCCTTGGAGGTGAGGTCAATCCTACTACGTCACTGATGAAAAATATGAACTAATCCTGGGCAATTGGCAGAAAGGGGGTGCTGGGAATTCTCCCCAGGTAGATCACTGCTGCATTCTCTAATTCTGGTTTCGCTCCTCTCTCCCTCCCTTTCAGCTCAGCAGCAGTCCCATGTGGAGGAGCCTCCAGCCCAGCCCATAGGGGTGTGAACCCCAACATCTGCAGGAGCTGCTGCTGGAGGGGAAAACGGGAGCATGGTCTGGGAACTCTGAGCCTGAAACTGTGTAAAATGAAAACACTTTTCCTCCCATCATACTGTGCTTTCATGTGTGAAGATGATGCTGGGAGGAGGCTGGTTCTAAATATAGAGCAGCTGGATGAGAGGCAGAGGACAGAGGTCCACTCGGAATAACAGGAGAGGGGAAGCCTGCTGGGGTGGGATGGAATAATATTCTGTAACAGGAGATTGATAGGACACTAAACACCACCCTGCCCTGTCAAGGAGATGTGAACAGGGGTTATTTGGGAATTCCTCCTGCCTCCTGCAGCTCATCAGGCAGCCGAGCGGCAGCGGAGTGTTCGGCTGAGCCTGGAAATGGGACGGCTCTGAAGCAACACCTTCATCACCAGGCACTTATTGGGGTCACACGTGAGTGTGCCCAGCTTCAGCCTCTCTGGAGGTGTCCCCGCTGTCGCTGGAAGGTGTAGGGTTTTCCATTTATCTCCAGATCAGATTTTACCCAGGGTGGGCAATTGACATCCACCAGCCACTGCATTTCCCTGGGAATGAAAAGTGCTGCTGAGCCAGACATCACAAAAACCTCTCCTTTCACGTGTGAGCACCTCGCCCTACCCTTTTTATTTGTTTGTTGTCTAAATATAGGTTCCCCATCTGTGTTTTTTATGTGACAATCTGCCTGGTTCCCATTTTATTCCTTGCAGCCCATAGAGGCACTGACACCAGTGGGAATGTGCTCCCACGGGGAGCCGAGGTTTGAAAGGCAAGTCTAGACCCTGAGAGACGGGGCACCCCAGCAGGGTCTGGGCACAGAGCTGGGTGTTCCCATCCCATCTGCCAGCTAAGGGAAGCACTGGGACCTTCCCACACTCTGCATCAGGTGCAGGAAGTTGCCAACCAGTTTTGAACTCAAAGAACATGTTTTATATCAGTGTCTCTTCATGATAAAGCCATTGCTGAGTAGATCCAACACCACTTTTGGGTGCAGCTCTTTGCTGCCAGGCTGGCAGGGATGGAGGGTGGAGAGGTGGCAGGTGCCCATCTGTGAGAGCCAACCACACCACTGGAGCCTTAAGAGAGTCCAGAATTTGTTGTCAATTATTTCTTTAATTACTTGCAATACTTCAAGTAGAAGCCCTTGCACATTTTTCTTTCTAGAAAGCAATTTCTTCCTAAAAAGTCATCACTAATGACTTATATTAACAAGAAATAAGTAATGACATATTTCTCATTATCTGTTTGCTCAGGAAGAGCCTCATGACTTCCCTTTTTGAAAGTGTAGGGCAGAAACCACAGTTTATCCTGACTCTGCTGCAGCCTCACCCACATCCCTGTGGCTGAGCTGGGGGTATTTGGGGTTCTGATGGAGAAGAGCATCTTCATGGTCATGAATTGTCATGAGCTTGCTCTGGCTTTTCTGAATTTTGACAGTAGGAAATTATAAAATCAGATTGAACCTTCAAAACTTAATTTTCAGAGTCACCAATGAAATGTCTGTGTTTCCCAGTTTCCTGGAAGGGTTTGGGTTGGGAGGGACCTTAAAACTCATCCTGTTCCAGCCCCTGCCATGGGCAAGGACACCTTTCACCAGCCCAGGTGCTCCAAGCCCTGTCCAGCCTGTCCTTGGACACTCCCAGGGATGAAGTGTTCACAATTTTAATAAGAAATAATTAATAATTTTATTTATTGAAATTTTTATTTTGTTTACTTTAAATAGTTATTTATATTTAAATACTTGATATTTTCAATTTATATTTTCCTTATTTTGCTTAAGAAATGTTTTTAATATACCTTTTATTTTAAAGGTAAATGTTTAAGGATTTCTTAAACCTGCAACAAGATTTATAGAAGAATATCAAAGGGTTAAATGACCATTTGGTTTGACCTGAAATGACTTCTGGGTTTCTTGGAACTGCCAGAACATTGAGAAGTCATTTAGTTGCACAGCCTTAATTAAGGAACTGCCTCCAGTTATGATTTACTCTGTCATTCAGAAAATTAGACTTTCACACTGTTCCTAATTGTTGCCAGAGTCCTTAAGGACAGCATTTCCCAACATCAGCTGTAGTTTGGGCTCTTCCAGCTTTTAGATGCCGAGCTTGGAATTCAGGTTTCCAGAAACCTGGTTGCAGATTGGGTGCCATAAAGGAGCTTCGAGCTGCACACTCAGACACTGAGGTGGAGTTACTGCTCCTCTCTTAGAAATCCAGGAGGATTATTTTCATTGCAGCAGAAGACTGTAAAGTGCATTTTGGTGTGAAGGACACGTGTAGGGATAGGTGCCCTTTGTGGAAGAATTTGTAATAGGAAGCTAGAACTTGTTGTCGCTTATGAAGCCTTTCCTGCCTGAGAGTACTTTCCTCATATATAATTGGATGTTTTTCTTTCCCTTCTCCTTGCATAGCAGATTAAAAAAGCAGTATCTCTCTAGTGTGAGGAGAGATAAATCCTCCCAGTGTTGCAGGCTGTGTGAGCAGCGAGCCTGGGGGAGGGAGGCCAGAGGTGATGATAAAACCTGGGAAGGGAAGGAGATTTTTGCCTTTTCCTCAGGCTCCATGCTCCAGAAGCACAACCAGTTTTTGCTTTGTAAGATTTTTAGTGTTCTTGCCTTCAAATCAACCTTTTGAATTCTTTTCACTGCTGTGGCATTTTGGGGGATACCTGTGTTCATCCTACTCTATGGCAGGTATGGCCTGTGTTTATTTTATACATAGAATCACAGAACCACAGAATATCCTGAGTTGGAAGGACCCCCAAGGATCATCCAGTCCAGCCCCTGACCCTGCCCAGACACCCCACCAATCCCCCCCTGTGCCCCAGAGCGTCATCCAAGCCCTCCTGGAGCTCTGGCAGCCTCGGGGCTGTGCCCACTGCCCTGGGGAGCCTGCTCAGTGCCCACCACCCTCTGGGGGAAGAAGAGCCTTTCCCTGAGATCCCACCTAACCCTGCCCTGACACATGTCCAGGTGTGTCCAGGTGCTGTCCCTGTCCCCAGAGCAGAGATCAGAGCCTGCCCCTTGGGAGGAGCTGCAGCCCCTGATGGGTCTCCTCTCAGTCTCCTCTGCTCCAGCCGAACACCCCAAGTGTCCTCAGCCACTGGATTCCCTCACAATCCTTCACCACCCTTGTGGCCTCCTTTGGACATCCCTTAATAACTTTGTCCCTTGTCCAGCACTCAAGGTGAGGCTGCCCCAGCACAGCAGAGTGGGACAATCCCCTCCCTCACATCTCCCTGCCTGTTTGATACGCTGCATTAGATGGAGGCAAAAGAGTTTGCTGTGCCCTGCCCTTTGTTATTCATGTATTTCACGTGAAGGCTGCAGGATTGTTGGAGCACTGCATGGCCAGCAGTGTTTGTGTGTTTGTATGCAGGGCTCCACATGTGCTCATACGTGTGTGTGTGTGTGTGTGTGTGTTAAAGGAGCCTTCAGAACAGGAGAGCCAGAAGGCTGGGCTCTGTCTAATGGATTGCTGTAATCACAGACTCCAATTCGTACTCATCATCTGAAAACAGCCAGACAGAAGATGAAATAACTTTACATCAATCAAGCACTAAATGAATATGTTATTAAGGGTATTGTAGACTATCAAAATCACTGTGTGAGCACTGTCTGTGTTCAATGCGTTCCATGGGCACATGAGGGTCACTGCCTACAACAAAACAAAACCAAACCAAACAACACCAAACAAAATGAAACAAAACAAAACAAAACAAAACGAAACAAAACCAAACGAAAGGAAACGAAACAGAACAAAACAAAACAAAACAAAACAAAACAAAACAAGGCAAGGAGTGAAAAATAAGCCACACCACTTTCCCACACACTCCTATCTTGTTTTCTCTTTGTATTCTGCACTAGATTTTCCTTCTGAGGAAAAGAATACTCCACACGATTCCCTGCCTTTCTCAGCAGGCAGCAGAACTCAAGCTCTGCTCAGCACTGATTTCCATCTCACACTTCCAAAGCAGGCTGGGAGCTACAAACACCACTGCAGCCAAGCTGGAACCTCTGGGTTTGCCAGGGATGTTGTGGTGCCCAGCAATGATCCCATCACTGTGCTGTGGGAACCTGCCCATCCCAAACCCACAGCACTGGGATCCAAACCAGCACTAACACACCTGCCCCAGCTGCCCCCTGTCCTTATGGTCCCATGAGGGTTCTGCAGGATGGCAAGAGCACAGTACAGCATTTCTCCAAGTGTCTGGAGTTTGGAAAAAAACCTGAGTTTAAAAAGTGCTGTGACACAGGGAGCAGAAGGCTGGGAAGGATCAAATGCAGCAGGTAATATGACCTGCTCTACTGACCCAGTCTCAGTGTCCAGAGTGAGGGTGTTTGGGGCTCCCTCAGCCACAGCAAGAGCCAGCCATGGGCTCAGCATTAATGCTTGGCCTGTTTATTATCTGCACTTTATATTGTTCTGTTTTCTTAATTAAAATGAGATGTGGTACAATTCAGATGCTGTACAGACACCCATTACCACAATGCTCTTACCTTCATCAACCAAGCTCACCATCTCATTAAAAGAAGATGCCCATTCATCTCGACAGGATCTATTTGTAATAGACCCTCTCTGACTGGCCTTATCTACACTACCCTTCCTCAGTTTGTCAACAGTCCCTTTGCAGCTGTCCCGTTGCCTTTCCCAGCCCTGTGTGGCATTCCCTGCTGCTGGCACCAGGCTGGGTGTCCCTGTCCTGCCAGCACGAGCAGCTCTGCTGGCCCCGAGGGAAGGATGGGCAGCCAGAGAGCCTGTGGTCAAACCTCACAGACCCACAGGATCACTGGAATGGTTTGTGTGGGAGAGAGCCTCAAAGCCCATCTCATTCCACCACCTACCACGGACAGGGCCACCTTCCAGCACACCAGGCAGGTGGAAGGTGGCCCATCCAATCCGACAGCAGAATTATCTTTATTCATTTGAAAAGTAGCTTTTACTGGTCCAATTCCTGCTAGGTACTGATTTTTCTCCTGTCCTTTGTTTCCCTTAATGTTACTCTGAGTTTCTACCCCCCATGCATACTCATTGCTGTTCACTTTCTCTATATCCCATTTGCTTTCCATACATATTTCTGCAGTTTTCCTGTAGGTCAGCTGAAGAGTCTTTGCCTGGTATTTTTTAGGCAGTATCATTTTCTTTCCTGATCATACCATATAGTGATTGACCTTTGAAGGACTTCAGGATGTTTTTATAAAATGGATTGTAACTGTTTTCACAATTTTAATGATTTGTTTACATTATGAAGCCTGGACTTCATCTTAACAACATCTGTTATCACAAGCAGGCTGTGATTGCCAGAATCTAAGCTACCACCCAGTTCTGGTGGTTATAAATTTCTCTTTAATTAATAAATGAGACCTGGTACAAACTGTCCCTGTATTACTTGGAAAAATTCCTCTCTTTCTTGAAGTTTGTGTTGCCCAAAGTTGTGCCAGCACTGGGAGTTCCAACCCCTCCATCTGAATCCTTTTCCTGGCCAATGGACTCAACGCACCCACTTCACGGACTGTGAACTGTTAATTTTAGCAAACTTACTTCATTTTAGGGGGACATTTTGTGACAGTGTCTTGATGGAGCCTGCACACCTCTGGAACTGGTTTTCTCCCTAATTACTGCAAAATCCCTGCCAGGGACCTGTGATATAATAAATAAAACATCTTGCCACTGTGACTATCCTTTTGGTCCTATCAGAAATAATAAAACACTTGGCAGATAACAGCAAAGGTGTCTTTTCTCCTGCCCCTCCAAAGGATCTGGGCAGTTTCACCTTGGATATTGGACCTTTTTTCTTGGGTTTAAAGTGTGAGATTGCCTTAAAGCTGCCCTTGCTGGGGTAGTTGTTGCTGGGGACAAAGATGACAGTGAGCTCTGAGGTACTGAATGGGTAAAGGCAACACAAATCCTTTCATGTCAGTTTATATCGTGTTTGAAATGTGATAATAGAGCTGATTCTGTATCATTTAGGAGTACAAAAGGGGGGTTTGCTGCTTGAGTTAACACACAAGATGGTATTAAAGCATTTCAATTAAACTCGTAGTCAAATAGATATCAAGAAAACTCCACGTTTGTTTGTGATGCTGTGCATAAAATTATCCAGGCATCACATGAAAGGAGTATGAAAGCAGCCCAAAGTTTCCTCCATGAATTGGTGTCTCTTCCTTTTCATAATGTGCACTTGTTTAAGAATGACATTTAATAATGTATAGGAATAATTGCTGGAGTTTACTGCTCATTACTTCTTTAAAAACCCAGGAAAACAGTAATAGCTCTTTGATTTTTTTTTTTAATATGAAAATAATTTTCACTATAAAGGTTGAAGCAAAACACGTGTTCTTTACTTATAATTTGATAATGTCTCTGCTGTATTTAAATACTTAAAATTATCATTTCAATTGCAGTTGTGCAGGCTCTAGAAAGAGGACTTAACAGGCAAGTTATTAATTTTTCTAAGCAAAGTGTTTTAGGACAATCCCCACTGCAGCAGCTGCAGATCTGCTCAGTCAGACAGTGCCCAAACTGTGCTCCCACCCCACGGCAGAAGAGGTTCTAAGGGTCTCCCAGGAGCTGAGACCCCATTTTGAGCCTTTTGGATGTTTGTTGAGGGTTCAATGCTGGGGTGAAGAGACAAAATCCATGAATTCTTAACACCTTGTGGGCAGCCTCGTACCTGGGGCTGCTGAGCAAAACAGAACCAATTTCATTGAAGTCCTGCTGATTCCTGTGGCCACCACAGTGGTCCTGGGCACAGCACATGCCAGGGATATGTGTTTGTCCTGCCCCACATGTGTTTGTCCTGCCCCACATGTGTTTGTCCTGCCCCACATGGGTATGTCCTGCCCCACATGTGTTTGTCCTGCCCCACATGGGTATGTCCTGCCCCACATGGGTTTGTCCTGCCCCACATGGGTTTGTCCTGCCCCACATGGGTATGTCCTGCCCCACATGGGTATGTCCTGCCCCACATGTGTTTGTCCTGCCCCACATGGGTATGTCCTGCCCCACTCATGTCTGTCCTGCCCCACTTCTGGGTTCCCCAGCCCATGGTGACCCTCCCCTGTCACAGTTTGCTGCTGTTGCCGCTTTCTTGCTGAATGTTCCCAGCCAAGCAGCTTTGGGTGAGTAGCAATCACTCCTTTCACCCCCATTTGTGTATCCCCAGGCTCTGGAGACAGATTCCAGCAGGGTATTCCAAATGGAGGAACTAATAGTGATATTGTATTTGATGGGTTTTCCTTAGTTTGCAATGAACCAAATGATGATACAGAAGCAATTGATTCTGTATTTATGTGTTGGCTTTCTAGAAAAAGCTAGAGAGTTTGTTTTGGACCAGAGCTGAGATCTTATGTGGAAACATATTTTAATTGGAATTATCCAAATAATTGGCTATTATTTGATTTTTTAACGAACCTCTTCACTTATTACCTTATCTATAAACGGATTTAAATGAAAGCGATTTGTTGTTGTTATTCATATTATTATTTTTCTTATTGTTTGGAAATGTGTTTTTAATTTCCCAGACTGGGCTTAGCTGCTAATTTGGAAGGGAAGTTGTGCCCCAGTCCTTGGCACACTCTTTTCTCTGATGGGAACCTTTCCTTTTTCCTTTCCTTTCTCCTTTCTTCCCCTTCTCTTCTCTCTGCAGCTTGCCTGGAGCCCGAGGTGGCTGCGGGCAGGGAGCTGTGGCTCATGGAGGGCAGGATCTGCACTGGTCTGGCTGAGTGTCCTGCTGAGCCCCTCGGAGCCCCAGGAGAAGAGAGTGCAGCCTCTCCCTCTCCTGCAGCCCCAGCAGGGCCGACCTGCTTTGCCAGGACCAAAAGCACTGCAGTGGCACTTGCTGATTTCCAGCAGCACCCCTGGGCACCTGAATGGGACAGCATAAAATTCTGCTTCACTGAACTTCAAAAACTAAATACAGAGTTTATGGTGGTATTGACCAGCCCGGTGCACTTCTATCCTCTGGCAATTCCAGCTGCACCACACCCAGATGTGGTTGCCATTGCCAGGGTGATCCTTCTTACCCTCTTTCTCAGAGTTTAAATCAAGTCAGTTTGCAGAGAGTGGAGTCAGCTGGTGACCTTCAGGGTTATGGCTCTGCTGAAGGAAAACTTGGGGAGCTCCTCCTCTCCAGGAAGCTGAAAGATCTAAACTGAAACAGACTCCACCAATGAGTGTGGCATGAAAAGAAAGCAAGGTGAGGAGTTAGTTAGCAGGAAGCAAACATGGAGTGATGTGGTCATATATTTGTCAGCTGCTGTTATAACCCCATCGCTCACAGCCTTCCCATATAAAATCATTTCCAATTGAAATTAAACCTTTTGAGCCCTCCAGTTATCCCAGCTGGCAGCCCACAGCCCTCGCTCCTTGGCTCACACTGTCATTTCATCAGCAGCTGTCACTTTCTGTAGGTAGAAGGATTTAAAGGATAAGGGAAGCATTATCTCTTGACATCAGGCGCAGGTGTTTGAAGGAAACAAGTGGTTTATGGATCAGTCAGGGCAAGGAGAACCAGTTGTGCCCTCACCTGAGCCCCTGAGATGGAGAGCCCTGCACCTGCCTTGTGCTCCATCCCACAGTGAGGCATCACCTGGGATGGCCAGAAAGGATATCCAGAATAATATTAAAAGACAGAATATTGGGACATTTATCTTTTGTCAATAAGCTCTTGACTAAAGGGCTCTTGTTCTTGCTGAATTAGTAACATTCATGGTTGGTGAAGAAACCAAGCTCAAGAAGCAGAAGCCAAAAGTGAGCAAAGGTTGAGCTGCACATCTAATGCTGGGAGGGTCAATAACATGCCATGGTGTCAGTGCTCCTGCCTGCTCCACCTGGGCAGGGATGGCCGGGACAGCAGGGGACAGAGGCAGGCAGGGGCACTGGGAGCCAGGAAAAAACAATGCCAATGAGGAACCCAAGGAGTATCAGAGAAGTGCTGAAGATACTCTTTTCCTTGGCAGAAGCAGGAGGATTCTGGGAGATGCAGGGATAGACACTGGGCCTTCCCCATGCTCTGTTTTCAGTCAGCTGGACACAGTCAGCTGTGTCTGGAATAAAAGGTGCAGGAAATGGTGATGCTCCCACCGCTGCCTGTGCAGGTCTTTGCTGCTTTCCTCACAAACTGGACCTGTCCTGGGCCTTTGCAGGCATTTATGGGACCATCAGAATCTCAAGACCTCTGCAGTGCCCTGTCCATGGAGGTGACTGGGAACAGATCATGCATCTTCTTTTCTGGCTTTCTGAGAGCCCAGTGAGCCATCATTTGGGAAGGACCTCCAGGACACTGCTCTTCTGGGGTGTGCTTGAGAGGACTGGTATCATTGTCAAAGCAGCTGGGCAGCAAAGGCAGTGAGCTGCTGTCAGAGGGACGCCTGCTCCTCCAGCATCTCCATCCCTGCAGGAGACACGGACTGTCCCTGCACAAGGGCTGTAGGAGGAAGGGCAGCCATTACCTCTGCCACCCAAATCTCTGCTCTTCCCACACCTCAGCCCAGCTGTGCTCACATCACTCCCATTCCTTGCAAGGAATGAAGAGAACTGCAAGGTTCCAGAGAGCTCACAAACTGCTGCCAGGGGTGGTTTGTGTTCTGCAGACCCTGAGAACGTGTTCTCCTGAATTAGTGAGGTTCTGAGAACTTACAGTTCAAGCCATTAATTGTGTTAGGATGCTCCAGAGTGTCACAAATGCCTTGATGGAAAGATGGGGATTGATTTCCAGGATCATCCAGTCTGAGGAGCAGTTCTGTCGAGTCTGATGCTGGTGCAGCTCTTTGGTGGGCAATGGGGAGCCACAGCAACCCTAAATGGTTGTTCCTGGTGGCACCACGGCCCCATCATCCACCACAGCAGATTTCCAACCCCTTTTTGTGCTTGTGAACATTTGCCTTCTGCAGATATGACAACCAGTTACAGGGGTATGGACCCCTTGGTAGTGGGCATGCCAGGATGCACATTGGAACATGGAGAATCAGGGATTGAAGTTGCCAGCTGTAGCATTTGGGAGTCTCTTGCCTGTCCTTGCATATAACAAGTGACACATATCAGTGCAGAGGAGCCCTTTCATGTGCACACACTGTTCCTGAAATGTATTTAACAGGAACACAACATACATTTAAAAGACTACATTCCCCTTGTGGGGAAAATGGGAGTCTGAAAAAAGGGGGAAAAAAAATCAGTATCAACATTTCCACTAGAAAAAACAATCCTGGGGAAACTGCTGTCTTTTCAAACAAAAATGTTGTAAAACATTTCAGATTAATAAACACTGTCTGCTCTTTCATTTCAAGGAGTCAGTTCCTTTGTAAACAAACCCCTGCTAGAATTTTTACAGCCCATATTTGTCAATAACCCTTAGAGACCACCTGAACTGCAAAGCCCACAGGGCAGGCACTGAGGAAAGTATACACTGGGAACCCCAGATTAAAGAGATGAGGCATAATATCTCAAAATAATTCTTTACTGTTCAAGCCAAGGTTGTGTTTCCTGTATTGCTGGAATTATTTCACTCCCTGGGCACATCTCCTGGGCTGACCATGCACTGTGCTGCCAGATATGCTCCCCTGAGGGCTCACAAAGCTTCGGTGACCATTCTGGGCTCAGGGAGACACCCCGTGCTGAGCAGCCCAGGCAAAGCTGCCGGGCAGGGGAGCCCTCCCAGCACAGGGGACCAGACTTGTCATGGGTGGGTTCAATACAGACCCAGTGGACAGTGGGCTGGTTGCAAACACTGGCAGTGTGAGCACTTTAGTTGGATGAATGTCCCTTCCCACCATGACATTTCTTGGAAATGTGTTTTAACTAAGTTTGCAGAGTGCAGTGCAGAAATACAAGGCGAAGGAGGGTTTGGCTTTTGGATTGCTGCCTATGGATTGAAAAAAAGGGCTTTACTATGCTGGACTGCTTCACCACCCCTGTTAATTCCAGCTGCCAGCAGATGTGAGGGGCTGTTATTCCCACTCCCTGGCTTCACACACCTCCATCCTTATGGCACAGGGTCCCTGCCCACGCACCCGTGTGGGAGCTGAGACCCTTTGTCCCTCTGTCACAGTCTGACCTGCTGCAGGGGTCTCTTTGGAGAAGATCCAGAGTTCACACCTGGGCAATGCCCTGAAACAGGAAGGACCTTCGCTCCAAACATTTACTCAAATCCAAGAACAGCCTTTCCCTACTCTCACCTGATGCCCATTGGGTTCCCATTTATCATCAGCCTAATGATTAGTAATATTGTAAATGAAATTATTTGAGCATAGCTGTTTTGGCTCCCTAGGTTTTATTCTAAGTAAGGTTGATAGTTCGAGTCATCCCTGACTTTCAAGCAAAATTTGGTTTGGGCTTAACAAATGATAATTCCAATGTATCTGCGTAGAGCTTGTGTTTTTTTGTTTCAATGCATTAATTTTCCATCTTCAAACTGAAATTGAAAGAAATCAAAATTTCTCACACATTTTAAAGTCATTTTGAGTTAGCAAAAATATTTTGCATTACTGAAATTGAAATGTTGTCATGATGGTAATCTTCAAAAGTCTTAATTTTTGTAAGTGTAAGCACTAATGGCTTCATTTGGACAAGCTCTTTGGAAACAGAAGATCAAAAACATTCCTTTTAAGCTGTTGAAACAAAATGTGTTGCTTGACTGACGTACTTGATTTCAATGGTTTAAAACCAAATTTTTATTGAACTTTATTTGATGTTTTAAAACTAACCTGATTTAAATAACAATAGAATTTTTCATTGAAAAATCATTTGACTTTCAAATGCAACTAACATGGAGAAAATAATCAGCAGAGATCTTTGAGGTACCCAAATCCTCTGAGTCAGCTGTAGTTGGGGCACAAACAGATCCTGGCATCTGCTGGCACTTCAGAGGGCTCTTGGCTACAGAGCCAAGTAAGTAACACCTCTCCAAGGGACTGGGCTTCTCCTCACAGGCAGAAGGAGTGAGGGAGCATTTCCACCCTAATTAACTCCTGTCCTGGCCGTGGGTGCAGAAACTTCAACCCTCCTCTTTGGAATGTGCCAGGAGTTGCTTTTTCCCAGAGTTGGAGGAAGGCAGTTCTGCACAAGAATTGCCCTTGAATACCTGCAAAAGAGAAGAAAATTCATGTGCGTACTCAGAGTTGGTCTTGTAACATGTTTGAACACTTTTTAGATATGAAATCTCTTAATTAGTCCTGTTCTATAGTAACAACGTGTTCTGCAAAGGATTCAGTCATCCCTAAAATTATTTGCTAAAATAAATGAGTAGGGAAATGACATTATTTGTTAGAACTCTATCTAAAACAGGGCCTTGACATAAGGAGAACTGAGATACAGGTTTTTTAACATAACAGCTCCTGGCATGTACATCAGAGCTGAGTGTGAACAGCAAAGCGCTCCCGACAACATATGTGTGTGTGTGCATTAAACATTCCTACTGCTGTCACTTCAAAGAAACCCAACATTATTTAGGGAAGGCATTCCATGTAGTATTTTTTCCACCTCGAGTGCCTCAGTTCCACTCAGTTTTGTACTCCCACACAGGTGTGTGTGTAAGAGTAATGTGTGCGTGTAAGAGTGTGTGTGTGTCCCGACCCAACCCTCCTGCACTGCCGATGTCTGCAATTCAGGAGACAGGTCTAAGGAAGGGTTTGGAAGTAAACTATCACACAGGGCTGGGGAGTTCAGCATCATAACTGGCTGCAGTACTTACAGCTTGCCACAGGTTGCTCCAAGAGACATGGAGAAATAACCCCAAGTGGTGTCAGGGCTGGGGGGGTTCATTTGGCACTTCTGTCTGGGCACAATAATGGAATCACAGAATCACTGGGGTTGGAAAAGCCCCCTGAGATCACTGAGTCCAACCATGAGCCCAACATCACCACGCTCACCACTAACCCATGTCCCCAGCTGCCACATCCACACGTCTTTAGAACCCTTCCCGGGACAGGGACTCCAACACTGCCCTGGCCAGCCTGTTCCAGTGCCACGTTGTAGGGAAGAGAGGCCAGATGCTCCTTTCCAGCTGCAGGAGTGGCCAAATGCACCTCTGAGGCCAGATCATGCCCCATGCCTGAGTTAATGATGTACATCCATGGGGTCCTGCTCTGGCACGGGCAGACCTCTGAAGGAGAGGAAAACCATTGCTTTCTTGTGTATGCTTTGATGTGCCGCTTGTGTGTGCTGGCACAAGCCCCTCATTAGCGACAGATTGTGACTAAAGCATGGGCAAACCCGCTCTCTGTTTGCTTTAGCTGCAAAACAATAACAACTTTCATCAGAGAAAACAAAGAGCTAACAGGCTCCTCGTGCGAGACAGGCTTTTTATTAGGTCTGAGACTGAGAGTGACTCCTCTTAAGAAATACTTAGTTTATTGCAGCAGACTGGGAGATGAGATAAGAGTGAAATACCAAACACACCCCCAAAAAAAGAACGTGTGAAAAATTGGAATGATAAGGTCTTTGGAGCGTATTCCTGCTCAGGTGCTTGAGGTGCAGCACTGCCTCATGTTTGCTGCAGAAGTGGAGGGAAATTGCAGTAATATCAATTACAACTGGGGCCACTGTGCCTGGACAGAGCTGTCTCAAAGCAAAATATAATAAATACATTTCTTCTTTACCTTTTTGCCAAGGTTATGGAGCTTTGCAAACAGAGGGTGCAGCTGCTGAAAAGACTGCAGTGCCAGCAGCAAGGTGGGGACAGCACGAGAGACCTTGCTGAGGATTAACCTCCCCTGAGGATCAGGGAGAGGATGCTGCCTGGCAGGGAGGGGGTTTGCTGCCCAAGAGCAATTCCCCAGCATAAAGAAAGGTTGGGTGCTTGGGGACATGGGTCAGTGGTGGCCTTGGCAGTGCTGGGGGAACAGGAGGACTCGGTGTCTGAGGGGGCTTGTCCAACCTCAGTGACTCTGTGATATCTCAGGAAATCTGGGTAAGTGCACACTCTCTGATGGAATATGCCCTCTCTGCTGTTGCTCCAGGAGTGCCACAGGAGGCAGTGCCAAGCTCAGTGGTGATAACAATTACATGACTCCAGCTTCATTCCTGTCCTCTTTCCTTCTCGTGGGAAGGCAATGAAGGATTGCAGCTGCCCTGCCTTCTCGTGCTCCCCCAGCAGCACTGCCCCTTGCTTTGGGGCACAGCCTGTGCTGGGCACTGAGGACCATTGGCTTGGTGCTTGCTGCCCCAGCAGTGCTCCCCACACAGCACTCGGGTCACAGGAGGGTTTCCAAGCAGACAGTTCTGGTTCTCAGGGGTCTCCTTGGTGCTCCTTCCCTGAGCCAAGAAGAGCTGACCATCAGTTCTGCTGGCTTTATGGTATCAAATATTTCCAGCTGAACTCCCAGCAGCCTCCAAGATGGACTTGCTCCTTCACTGACAATCCACCCAGAGATAACTGATGGAATGGTGATTACAAAATAAAAAATAAATTTAAAAAGGGGGGAAGAAAAATACTTACAAGTTTTGAATCAAATATGTAGAGAGGGGAAAAAAAAAAAGACTGAAAAGGACAATACTGTTAATACTGTTCATCCCTGGAGTATTCAGTGTTGTTGCTCCAGAAAACAGCTGACACTTATTTTTGTGAGCATGGTCAGATCCATGTGAGGAGAAGTTGTTGCCTTTAGATTCTCTCTTGCTGCATTTCTTGGTCTCTGTTATCTCAAGCTCTCAAGTTTCCATCTTATGCCTTTATCTTGTCATGGCAATTGCATTGAATATTGGTAAGTAACTAAATGTAGACAGTTTCCCAGGTGACTTCTCTTCATACTGAAACCCCAAATTTGCACTTTTTTGGGTGCCATATGGGTCCAATTACCCTTTAACTCACGAAGAGGCCAGTTAAATCCAATATTGCATTAAGGTGTGCAGTATGTGGGTTGAGATTGTTTTCCTGCTGACATTTGCTTGCAAGCATTTAAATTTCCTGTCAATCACAAGACAAGCAAGTTATTTTCACTGTGCCATTGAGGCCCAACTGTCACGAAGAAAACATCACAAAAAGCACAAAAATGGCACCTTTTTGATGGTACAACATGATTATCCTGATCTTACATTTTGTTGTGGTTTCTATAGATTATTTTGCTGCCTTTATTTTTTTCAGAACAAAGTTCTCGCTTTGATGCTTCTCTTTGATAAAGTTACAAAGCTGTGCCAGAGATTTGAAATCTGTCATGGGACTTCTCTCTTCTCAGCAGCGAGTTGCAAATGATGTCCCCCACAGTTTTTAAAAAAAGCTGCCTGCCTCTCAATCAGCAAATATTCTTCCATGACACTGTGAATCTCTCATTTCTCCATTTCTGCTCTTGTCTGAATCCTACTGAAATATTAACAGGGTTCCTTGGAGCTGACAGGAGATCTGAGGTTTGCTCAGCACATCTCTGTTGATGCTGATTCCAAGGGGCTCCAGCGAGCAGCCTCCATCTGCTTGGAGGAGAGTGGCAGCACCAGCCCTTCCCTGGCACTGGCAGGTCTTCCAAAACACCAATCCTGGCCTCATCCCACTTTAATTATCTGGGAGAAAATATCATGGAGGTTTTTCTCTTGTGAATCAAGAGATTCAAGAGTTCTACCACATATGTAAAAGTTGCTCCATAAGGAACAGCAGCCCCTGGGCCTTTGCTCGGTGGCTGTTTCCTCTTTTCACCAGAGGAGAGAAAAGGAATGAGATGTGTTTGACAAAGGAGACACAAGGCCTTGGTTCCTCAGGCTCCTCATGTGTGAGGAGTCCCTGCCAAGGCAGCACAGACAGCTCTGCAGGTCCCAAGCCACAGGAGCTGGGTGGGAATCACTATGGATGCTCCCACCAAGTGGGAATACCCACTGTGGTTTGTGTTTCCTTTGTATCTGCTTCTGTCTTCATAATGTCACTGAGGATGACACTCCTCCTCACGTACAAATCCTTCAGCAAAGAGGAAGAACCTCCTGAGGAGCACTGGAAATTAAAGAGCCCTGGTTTTCACCTGGTCTGAGTGAGGAGGAGAAGGAGCCGACGGGCTGTGCGTGTTCCACAGAGCACTAAGCAGTGAGGCCAAAGCTGATAGCCCTGTCTGGGATTCCACCGGGAATAAAAATTGATAGTGAAGTCAGGTATTTCTTAATGCAATTTTTGTTTCCATGAACACCATAGAAACCAAATAACAAAAGAACATTTATTTGCTTGCAGCTCCAGCTCTCTTTCAGCCAACACTCACCTCGGAGAGCACGGAGACCTCAGAGGTTTCCATCAAGGCTGCACCTCCAGCCTTTGTTCACTTTTCTGTCTGATGCTTAGCATGTCTTGTTTTTTCCTGGTTTCCTCGTAATACCCCAAATTTATTTCACATGCCCAGCAATGACTTGGCTTCCATTTGAGCTTGATGTGAGTGGGGCTATGTTTCCCCAGCCCTATATTCACAATTTCCCCAAGAAATTGAGAGATAAGAAGGTCTCTCGCATAGTAAAGGCCAAATATCTCATTCCCCAGCAGAAAGGGGGATGATCACCATGCCAGAATAGTTTGTACAGTCCTGAAAACCCCTTCTCTCCTGCTCTCCACTGGACCAAATCACTCACATGTGAAAGCCTGGACTGGTGGGACTGTCCCTGATGAGATCCCAGACCCTTCACATTCCATATGGGCTCAAGTGCTGCAAAGGGCAGTGTGTGCCAGACTTCATCCCTGCAGTGCTGAAACCTGTGACACAGCTCTCATGGGCTGCTCTGCTCAGCCATCAGCAGGGCAAGGGGGGGAACAGCTCTGGAGCACTCTGCTCTGGAAAGAAAAAGGGAAAAAAATTACTTGGTCTTCAATTTTCAGCCCCAATATTGATGGCAAAAGCACCACTCTGTGTCTACCAGAAGCTACATCAGCTGCATGAGGATTTATGCTGCATGTATCAATCTTGCTTGCAGGGAAGGATTATTAATGTTGTGTTTTTAACCATCTGCATGTCCCTCTTCAAATATAAAAAAGCGAACCTTGAAGTTGCTGGATGAAGACAGCATTTATCATCTTCAGCACAAGTGCCACTAAAATACTTGAGCTCTCCAGCTCTCTCATCTGTCAGACTGGGGATCAGAGGGAACAGCCACTCTGTGCTCCAGGATTTGGGTAAAACCCACACCCTTCCAGCTAAACTTCCACAGTTTCAGAGAGAGATTATTTACAAGAACCTGTAGTGACAGGACAAGCGGGAATGGCTTTTCCCTGCCAGAGGGCAGGGTGGGATGGGATATTGGGAAGGAATCCTTCCCTGGGAGGGTGGGCAGGCCCTGGCACAGGGTGCCCAGAGAAGCTGTGGCTGCCCCTGGATCCCTGGGAGTGTCCCAGGCCAGGCTGGACGGGGCTTGGAGCACCCTGGGACAGTGGGAGGTGTCCCTGCCCATGGCAGGGGTGGCACAGGATGAACATTAAGGTCCCTTCCACCTGGAAGCACCTGGGATTTCATGACTACAGGTGCCCGTGGTGCTCCTGTGCTGGTACCCTAACCCTAACCCAGGCAGAGCAGGGGCAGTGGGAGCAGCCCAGACACCAGAATGGTCTCCACCAATGCAGTTGTATTTTCCCTTCTGGCTCTGAGTTTCCCCTGTGATCACACCACTTTTCCCTCCACAAGTGATGCACACGAATGATGAACATTTGAAACCTGGTTTCTTACTCCTTTGTGAATTCTGTTAAAATTCCTGTGCTCCCTCACTGACAATGAGCAGGGGGGAAGTCACTGCAGAGGAAGTGGAGAAGTAAAATATGGAGTTGTAATAATTCAGTTGTAAACATCAGCACTGTGCATGTGGGCACCAGAGCCTTTCCTAAAAATAATTGACATAACCCACCATTTGCAGTTCTGCAAATCCAGCCCCCGCCTGGGACACAGGGAGGTGAATTCTGTGGTGCCACTAAAGCCAGGTGATTAATAATTAGCTTCAAACTTCCTCAGCATTTTTCCAGCTGCTGACAGTGTCTTTTGCATATTATAATCATGTCTCACTCAATGCATTACAAGTTTTTTTAGTAAGTTCTTAAAAATAAGCTTTTGTTAAGCTCCAGCTCAAAAATAATTTTTAAAATCTTGTAACTTGATCAATTTTCCAAATCTGCACAATCAAATCTACTGACAAAAAAGTGATTGAAAGCAGCTGTCCCTTGTGTTTTCCGGAGTGAAACTGGGGGTGGCATTTCCAGGGCTCAGGAGCGGTGCACAATGCAGACAATAACCCAGCAATCATTGTGCTGTCCCACCTGTTCCCATTCAGGTATTGATGAGAATGTTATCAGCCTTTGGAGACACTGATTCATTGTGTTGTGGAGTAGATATGAAAAAAATAAACTCTTGATGGAGATTGTTAATATGAATTCCTTCCCTGTTACGCGTATTAAAGGAATTTCAGCCCATCAGGAACTAATCACATTTCATTTTCCCCTGGTTTGTTTCTCGTGGTCAACACACACCGGCACAGCTGAGGTGGATGATAATGAAAGCCTTCTTCATGGTTGAATAAATTTAATACTCTTGCTTCATCAGTGCAGCGTATTAAAAAGTCCCTTGACATATTTAGCTTGATTGTTTAAGGCATCGCTCCGGAGCCGCGACATTACAGATTTCACCTGCAATATGGGGGGCCTTGGCTTTTATTTGTCTGTAACATGACATATGGAATTGGATTGAAATAAGTTTCCCTCAAAAACAAAGCCAATTGATGAAGTCATAATACAATCTCCACAACCTAAGTGGAGAAATAAATGAACATTAATTTGATGTTTGCAATAGCATTCAGCACAAATAACACAGGTATTTGGAGTTGTAAATAAGTAATTCAACAATGTAATGCCATACCAAATAAATATTTGTTTTACAAACAAACAAATTGCAAACAGTTCCACTATGTTTAAAATATTAACTTGCCTTTCTATGGCTTGATTTCGCACTAAAATGCACAGTCAGCTCCTGTAATTCCCATGTGATTCCAGTTAGAATCCAGCCTTTCCCCTCCTGAGGACAGCGGGCACTGGAGGAGCCCAGGGCTGTGCAGGGTGGGAGTGGTGCCAGTGTGGGTGAGGATCCACCCTGGCTCCAGGGCCCAGGGGTGGGAAGGGGGTTCCTGCCCTGGGTGTTGAACAGCCAACTCAACCCACTGAGCAGCTGGGCCACTTGAGCCACTGCAAGCAAAAAGTGTCAAATGGTCAAGGTAAATTTTGGTCCCTGCTGGACACGGGTTTAGCTAAATTAGAAAACACCCAAGGAAAACTCATCATTTTCTAGTTAAGATCCCTGCATTAAAAGCCAGAGTATAATTGGGCTAAAATGTTTTCAGCAGCACTGCAGAAAAAATCCAAGAGCCTAAAGCCAATGCCCGGATCAGTGATAAATTCAAATGAAGCCTCGTTGTCAAAGGTCAGGTTGCAACTTATATGAAATTCAATTAAAGTTAAAATATCTATTTTCCTGGCCTTGTTAATAGAATGGCTGGTAATGACCTTGCCAATAACTCCAAACTTGGTTTGGGATATATCCAAGGGTGCAGATTTTCCTGCCATTAATAAATCATTTTGTATTCCACTGTGCCACCGGGATTGTCTTTGTACACCTGTGACTGGCAATAGAAAGATACCGTGCCGAAATGTCTCTTCATACCTTTTTTCCACGAGCAGATTCTGTCTGGGATGGGCACAGGAGTTTGGAATCCCTGTCTTCTCTCCATCCCTGGGCAGCAGGACAGTGCCCCCTGCCCCAGGCACAGGGGGAACTCCAGTGACAGCAGCACCAGAGGTTCTCACCACATGAAACACTTTGAAATGCTGAAAGGGAGAGAAACAAAGAGACCTCACCTTCTTCCCCCCCTCGGCAGTGCTTCTGTCCTCTCCCTCCTTTCAATGCAATGAGGGGCACTTTGGAGCCTCCACGAGGATCTGGTGTCCAGGTCCCTGAACACATTTGGGAAGGAGAAGTGCAAACCTCCAGAGCAGCCTGTCCTGTGCTCTGGGGATTCTCATGGGAAGATGGGGAGGGCATGAATGGCTTTGAATGGCTCAAAGTCTACCTAAATCAGTCCATCACTGCCCACTATATTGTCTAGTTTTAACTTCCCTGCTGGGGACAAAGGCCCTTCTTTGCCTTGTGAGTTGACCTGGTGTGGGGCACAGCCCATTTCCCCTGGAGGAAAACCAAGCCTGGTGCAAAAACCAAACCAAAAAAGCCAAAAACCAAACCCAAACCCAACCCAAACCAACCAACCAAAAAAAAAAAACAACCAAAAAAACCCCAAAACACTGCACAACCCCAAAATTAAAATTCTGCTTCGTGCCCTGGTATTTTCAGGTTCCTGGGACAATGCAGATTTAGGGGTCATTCCAGAAGAGATTTCTCATAGACAGCCTTGAGATCTGATTCTGGTGTTTATACAGAGATGGATTCACAGAATCACAGACTGGTTTGGGTTGGGAAGGACCTTGGAGCTCATCTGGTTCCAACTCCTGTGCCGTGGACTGGGGCACCTTCCACGAGACCAGTTTGCTCCAAGGCTCATCCACCCTGGCCTTGAATGTATTCACAGGTCTTGCTCCTGGAGACACGTTAGCAAAGGCTGAATGGGGTTTGTCCCTCCAGGTACAGGCATGGCTGAGCGTGTCCTCATTCCCCAGGTGAACAGCAGAGGGGATGTGGGGAGGGCAGAGCCCCAGCCTGCTCTGGGCTGCCTTGTCTCCCTGTCCTCCCTGGGCCTCAGCACACACCACTTGCCAAAACACACAGAAATGGTCAAAAATCACACCTGGGCATGGCCCCACAGCTGGGCATGGCCCTGGGAGCACCTGCAAAATGAGGAATTCACACCAAATCCGTGCAGGAAGCAGCTCCCAGCGAGAGGCAGCGCAGTGTGTGTCAGCTGAGGGTGGCACAGACCTTCAGCTGCAAGTTAAAAGGGCTATTAAGTAAAACACCGAGCTGATAAAAAGATATTTATTGTTAGTATGGAGTCTATTACTATGTCATTAGTAATAATAACACCCAGATAATGAATTGAGATTTTCTTCTAATGACTTGGGGTGTAGAATCATTCCTTCTAACTTCTGTTCTTCAGAAGACCACACACCAGGCAATTAATATTGTCACTTGCATACCGAAGATCCTAACCCCACTGTGATTAGAGCAAATGAATAATTTGCCATTCAGATGCACCAAGAATAAAACTAGGATATGACTGAGAACAAAATTCCTGAGTTGCAGGCTGTAATAATTAACACCCAGCAGAGAAGCGGGGGAACAGTTTAGAAAGACCTGATCTGAAGTCTCTCCTCTCCCTCTCCCTCCCCTCCTCTCTTCTTGAACTGATCCATGCTCCCAGGGAAGGTGAGTAGTCAAAAAATAAATAAGCAACCAGGAATAACTGGGAGAGGAAAAAAAACCCCACATGTATCATTTATTGTGGAGAAAGTAACTATTAAAATAATTCTGACAGGAAATGAAGGATGAGTCAGTAATGGAATTGTGTTTTTGAAATAACAGTGCTTGGTTAACATCGGTCCCAAGTCTAGAAAACAGGATTGAAATGGATCAAGGGACACTTGGGACAATAAAGGATCTTTGAGGAATAAATTCAGATCCTCATAACTCAGCACATGTCTCACATTCTGCTGTCACAGAGAGAGAGGAGGAGCTGGTTGTGTGACACATGATGGGTAGGGGGACACTCAGCTCTTCTATATACACTTCTATATACACTTACAGCTCTTACATATCTCTGGTTTGTAATCTCAAGAGTCATTTCAAACCGCCAGGCCATTCCCTCCCAGGCTGGCTCTGCCTTGTGGGAGGGATTCTCACTCATCCTGGCAGAGAGCAGGGATGTGCATTCCCTCACCATTAATTTGCAAATGGAGCCTGAAGTGTTGGTTCTGTCCCATAAACCCCAACTAGCCCAAGGAGTTTTAGGTCAGTAGCTTGTCCCAGCTCAGCCCCACGGGGAGGGCACAGAGGGTGCCTCCTGCATCCCTCAGGAGAGGGGTGGCCGTGGGTGATGAGCCAAGTGCCTCCTCCAGGCATTATTTTATTGCTTTGGGGATTTATAGGTACTTGCCAATACAGTGTTGGGAAACCCAAGGCCCCTGGTGAGTGCATTTAATATAGAGGCACCTGAACTGCTCCAGCATGGGCTGGAACAGCAGGGAGTGCCTCTCTCCCCACACTGTTCCACAGCCCCAGCAGGCAGGACACCTCTGTCCCATCCCAAATATTTCACACACGAGTGAGGGGAGGCAGGGGCTGTTTCAGAACAGGTTTTGGCTTTCTCTAATCTCCTCTCTGGAGCTGCACTAGTTTAAAGCCATGACCAAGAGCAGCTCAGGTCCCATTTCCATGCCATCCAAACTGGTGGGAGGTGTAAGGGCTGGAGCCCAGCATTCAGCTGTGCTGGTGCTGGTGCAGGACGTGGCTCAGCCACACTCTGCAGCTCAGCCCTGCTCTGCAGGGCAACCTCTGCTCTTCATTTCCCAGCTGCACTGCCACAGGATTCCTCCTTGTCACCCACTCCCACTCGAGGAGATGGGAGTTGTCTCATCTCCCCAGCTCCAGCTCTCAGACAGCATGGCACTGAAACAGAGACCACTGCCAGCCCCTCGACCCAGAGCCAAGCTCAGCTCTCTGCAGGGTGCACACACGTGTTTGTCTTTATTGCACCTCTTCTGGATACCTTTCAATTCCAAATCTCACCATTTCCATTTCCAAACACAATTTTCCCTTGCTTTTCCTTCAGGAAATCCCTTTCTCTACTCTGTCCAACATCTGGCTCAGCCTTCCCAGGCCCTGCCCTGCTCTCCTCAGTGGGCTCCTCATGGCAGCGTTGGGTCAGCAGGGTTTGGGACAGCTGAGATGCCTCTGGAGCTCTTCGGGTGGTTTTGGTGCTACCATTCACACTGGCATTCTGCAGTCATGCAGAGCAGACCAGCCAAGGGATGCTGCTGTCACCTTCTCTCAGTTGGAAGTGTCCAAGGCCAGGTTGGATGGGGCTCAGAGCAACCTGGGCTAGTGGAAGGTGTCCTTCCCACAGCAGGGAGTGGGCCTGGATGGGATTTAAAGATCCCTCCCAACCCAAACCCCTCTGGGATTTGAATCCATTCAAACCCCACATGGCTGGGACAGCTGCTTTTCACTGCTCTGTAATGCTGTTCCCTTCTCTGAGGATGCAAAAAAGAGCACTTTCATTGCTGGGTAGGATTCCTGTGAGTTAATTCTTCCTGCCTCAGTTGGGAAGAACATTTTCAATAGAAGCTCCTTTCTGTTAATTCTGGGGCTGGCTTTTTGAAAACAGCAATTCCTTGTAGCCACCCGCTGGTGTTTGCCAGCCAGAGCACCCCCAGCCAGGGCCCTCAGATCCATATTTATCATCCACTGACTTCTCTCTGCCAGGCAAAATAAACAGTTCCTGAAGTATGTCTTTATGACACTGGGAATGTTTGCAGTGGTGTTTGTGCAGTTACAATCCACCCAACAAATGTCACAAGTGAGTTTTTTAGATACCATTCGTGTCGTCAAATATTTTGAAAGGAAAATGAAGAGCTACTGGATATTGACAAAGAGAAAAAGAAAACAAACCAGGAAGGGTGTTCAATGAGCAGTCCTGCCTGGCCACCTCCTCCAGCAAAGGAGCCTCTCCCAGCTCTTCTGTACTGGGACCAGTTCCTGAGCTGAGCCCCAGCACCACTGGCTGAGAACACAAAAGCTCACCCTTTATTGCCTTATTTGCAGTTAAAATCTTACATTTTTCACATTTGCAATGTGTCTGTGGCATCACTTGCACAAACACAGCTTGATTGTGAGGGAATCTCAGGCCCTGAGCAACCTGGTCTGGTGGAAGGTGTCCCTGCCAGTGGTGGGTGGGTTGGAACAGGATGAGCTTTAAGGTCCCTTCCAAGCCAAACTGCTCCATGATTCCATGACTCTGTGACTAAACACTGTGGCTGTCAGGGGTGCCTTCCCCCGAGAGTGCAGCCAGCCAGCCTGAACTCTGCAGCAGGGAGGGACTCATTGCACACCACTCTCCTGTCCCTTCTGGAAATGGATTCGTGTTGTGACATTTTCTCCCCTTGCTACAATTTTTGTCACTGCAAGGAGGTATCCAGGATTGTATTGTCTCATTTTCACATTGCCATGCCATCCTCTGTTGACCTTTTTAATATTCAGTATTTTGAATGGTTGACCATTGCACTCCTCCTCTTCTCATTAAAGGAGAGCCCAACCTGTTGCAAAGGACCGGGGTGACCAGGCAATTGAAATGAAAAATTCTGTAAAGGTCAGATGAGTGCAGCACTCCATATATTTCACAAAATGTAGGAGCTATTGAAATTCGTGTGCCTCCTCTCCGTGACAAAGGCTGTTCCAGCAGCAAAAGTAAAAATAGGTACAACATCAATCCAGTGTTCTGCTAACAGCAGTGCTGGAGAAATGGTGGGATGGTATAATTTCTCCCATTGTTATTATGGTTTTTAGCTTCTGCTCCTCTTTGGATGTATTATTGCAGAAATGTAGCAAAAAGCTTAATTTCCATTTGACTCAGGGATCTGTTTGTGGTGCTGCTCAGACTCCTGGCATTTCACAGAGACTCCTCAGCCGCCTCTTGATAAAAAGGTAAAACCCAGTCAAATAAAAAACAGACTTTTTTTCTTTTCCTGCTTCTTCAGCAACTTTAGAAACATTTTCAACCCTGTGTCTGCATCCACATTATGGTTATCAATGGACATCTGCTGAACATGGTCCTCTGCATAAACAGCCCATTAAAGTCCAGTTTGGCACTCCCAGCCCTGCTGGGGGGGAGAGGAGAGGGAAGGCCAGGAGCAACAGAGATTCTAAAAATGCTATTTGAAATTTAATTTTGAAACTCTACTTGGCACATTTTTCCCCGTGATCAAACATCTTTTGTTTGTGTTTAATTTTAAATTGCTTTATTTATCATTAGTTAATGGCATATTAATATTTAGTGCCACAATAATGGCATATCAGGATTATTACTATTCTGATCTCAGGGATTTAAAAGTAAAATATAAAATCATAGAATTATAGAATAGTTAGGGTTGGGAGGGACCTTGTAGGTCATCAACATTATCAAAAGACCTTGCAGATCATCTGAATTACCAATCCAAAGGTAATTCCAAGTGTCCTGTCCCATGTTCTGTGGCATGGCCTATCAGCCCCCGAGAGGTTCTGATAGTTGGCTGAACCAGATCACACAATTTTTCCCAGATCTCCCTGTAAAGAGCAATGAGTTTTGCTGGTGCCTTTCCCTTTCCTGGGACAGCAGGCACAGGGCAGGTCACGGGCTGAGGGTTTCTGTACTCTGCAGAAATGCTCCCATCCAAAGGCAAGTTATCCCCCTGCAGTGATGGGTGCTTTAGAAATCAGAACAGAAGGAATAAATACTGTTACCATCTAGATTTGTCAATTTATCAATACTATTGATAAACCTCCTGCTGGGGGGGGAGTTCAGTTGGACATCAAGAGGAATTTGTTGCTGGAAAGGGTGGTGAGGCCTTGGCAGGGGCTGCCCAGGGAGGGTTGGAGTGCCCAGCCCTGGAGGTGCCCAAGGCAGGGCTGGCCGTGGCACTCAGAGCTCTGGGCTGGGGGACAAGGTGGGATCGGGCACAGGGTGGGCTCCATGGGCTGGGAGGGCTTTTTAAACCTCAGGGATTCTGGGATTCTCTTTTGTTCCGCAAAATGTCCAATATTTCCCAAAGCAAATGAACAGCCTTCAAATCCATGTTTTCACAGGGTGCATAGTCAGCTTGGCTCCAAATAGCAGAAATACTGCAGACAGGTTTCCAAAATTCCTAATTCTTCTCCTCCCTCTTTTTCCTATGATGATTCTAGGGTTTCCATGATTCTATAGTATGCATAGTTGCTAAGCTATGGTTCATTTTTACAGGCCTAAGAAATAAATTCCACTCATCATGTCAATGACTGCAGGTGAGCAGAGGGAAGACCCCCCAAGTCACAGCTGTGCCCAGCACAACCACCATGATGTGCTTCACCTCTCCCTTAGATCCACATTCTAAAGGTTTCCCTCATTTCCATTTGTGTTTCCTAATGAAATAAGTCGCAGTCTCAGCCAGATTTCCCCATGGAAATGGATTCCAACAAAATCTCAAAGCCCAGAGTGCAGCAGTGCCGTGGTGGCAGCACTGCCAGACACAGAAGGGATGGTCCCTGGGGGATGTCATGCCCGTGCTGGAGCAAGGACAGCACTGCCCCAGGGATTACAGTGCCATCAGCACCCATGGCACGTGTAGGAGCATCCAAACCACTGGGAATGGGGCACCCGACCTTCTGTCCCCAGGAACTGCTGCTGTCTCTGGACATCAGTGAAGCCCCATTGGAATTACTTTGCAGGTCTCCTACAACAGCCCAGCACTTCTGTACTAGTCCTGGTTGGACAAACCTACACATTTATCAACTCCTTTCTGCTAAGATTACAGAACTGGCCCGAGCTAAAGAACAATGGGGTTAAAAACAATCACTGGAACATGTTAATCAGTGGAAATGCTTTTGTGTTGCAAGAACCACCACACACTGCCTGCATCTGAGTGAGTCAGAACACAAACCTCCAAGACACATTTTAAACTTTCATTTTCATTATATTATTTCAGTGCCTTCGGCTTGTCCTTTTAGTCACTCTTTACCGTGTTAGAAGAAAATTATTTTCCTCTTCTCCGTTCAAACACATTGATGTGGGGTCTCTTCCTTCAGCAGAGATGATCTCAGAAGTCAGTTTTATCCTCAGCTCCCAGGGTATAAGTTGAAGAGGAGCTCTGCCAGCTGGCACAGGGACCGTGGGGTCTGTCTGCTATGGAAAACAGACACTTTGGCTAATTTCTGCAGCCCAGCATCAGTGATTGTGAGCATTCCTGAAGCTCCCTGCACCCTCAACTCCTGCAATCCATAGCAAATGGGACATCCCTACCAATGGGCAAAGACAACGCCTCATTCCCTGGCCAGATTGAGATGCTGATGGCCACACTGCTGTGCCCCCAGCCCAGCTTGCCCCAAGGATGGTGCTGGGCTCCCTGCACACAGTGATGCTCAGCAGGAGTCACTGCTGCAGGCAGAAGACACAGCTGCTTGAAATGGTTAATTCCCCTTCCATAATCATAGTTCCCATCACACAAGCCTGATTAGCATAAGGAAATGGAGGAGAAATCAAAATGCGGGGAAGAATTTTGTAAGAAACAGATTTCCTCTTCCCTTAGGAATTAAAGAACAATAAAAGAGCCCCCAGAGCAGCTCTGCTCTCGCCCTGCACAGTCACTGTGTGCTAACAGCAAGCACAGGACTCACTGAGACATTTCATCTCTTTCCTTGGCACAGGCAAATTTCTTAATAGGATGTGAGCTCGAGTCCCAATAACAGATAAAACACACTGACAATTTTTTTCTTTGACACCCTTTCTAATTATATTTTTAAATCTTCTTTGGATTCACTACATTCTGTAATCCTGCCAATTTGTATCATTTACTGCCATGCCTTCCCTTTGGAGGCGACTCTCCCTCACACACTCACCACTGTCAAAGGTACAGAAGGCAGAAACATTCTGATCATCTCTCCAAAATGGTTTCTGAGGCATTTTGTACTGTCCATTTTGTATTTTGTCCATTTTATTTTTCTTGCACTCGATGAATAGTGATCAGGAAGAAACATAAATAAAACATCATTGTATAAAAGCATCTCCAAGCAGACGTAATTATTTACTCTCTGGGCTTGGCTGTGCTCACACCCCACCCTGTTATGGGAAATTACCCCTGCTTTGATGTACACACTGTGCAGTAAATCAGACCCTGAGAAGGACACGGGCTGTGCCTCTCAGGGCACAGGCCAGTTAATAAGGGTCACTCAGTCCTCACTGCAGGTGACTTCTCACAGATGACTGGAGATGCTCCCTGGGACATGGTCACCTCAGGGGTTTACTTTGTCGAGGCACTGTTGCCATTCAGCTATGGCAATTAACGCCTGCAAACAGCTGTATTAATTTAGTGTTGATGGCTACGACCAGCCCGAACTGCTTAAGGTTAAAATGAAATTAAACACCTTAATAGATCGCAAAGAAAAAATTAAAATGCTATTGACAACCTGCAAGTTCCCCCATGCCAAACACAAATTATGATCACGACCTCTTTCTCTTTTTATTAATGGCATGCTGAGCTTAAAGCACAGTCCTGGTAAACATTTCTGAAGCCACCCCAGCACCAACACGGAGTGGGCTGGGCAAGGTAAGAGCCAAGAAAAGGCCACTGCACCTCTCAGGCTCCACGTGGTTCATGTAAACCCCATGTTTGGTGTTGTACTGAGGTCACATTTCATACATTTATTAATGTACCTGCTTAATTTCACTCTTGTGGGTCATCCCCATCATTTCCATCCGAAAATCACTCTGTATTTCTGGATAGTCCTTGTACAAAGGCTGGATTTCTACTCTGTGCAAAAGAGAACCACCCTGGTCTCCAGCACTGGCCAAGCCTCTGGATTTTGAGCAAAAGCTTTCAAGCGGATGGAAATTCTCATTTCCCCTCAATAAATTTCTAGGACAAGAGTTCTGAAGAAGCAAGGAGTTAGATGAACTTCTAATTGTCTCAAAAAGTCATTAAAAATTACAATACATCCTTGTGCTTGTTTTCACTTGCTGATTGATTTCTGCCTTTTGACAAATCATGACATTTTAAAGAGAATACTCATAACAGTTAAGATGATGAATCACAGCATCACAAAAGATGAGTTTTATAGTTGTAAAATACCTGTACAAGGGTAACACTCACTTATAACCATTGAAAGAACATTTAGAATCCCAGAGTGGTTTGGGTTGGAAGGGACACTAAAGCTGCTCTGGTTCCACCCCCTGCCATGGCTGGGACACCTTCCACAGGTTGCTGCAGCCCCATCCAACCTGGCCTTGCACACTTCCAGGAGCAGGGATGGATGGCAGGGTGTTCTACCATATTCCTCCCAGGATGGCAGGGTGTTGTACCATTCTCCTCCCAGGAGTGTGCGTGGAGATTCCTCCCTGGAGTGGGAATGCCCCTCAAGGTCACTCCTCCAGGCCCAGCCAAAGGCATTTGCCCACAGACATCAGTGTAACTTCAATCTCTACTTGACAATTAGTAAGATGGCTTTGAAATTATTGATTTAATAAGTAGTGCACTATAACTGGAGTTATTACTACCTATATTGTGTAGCAGATAATTCTGATTAAGATGCTTTATTCTAATCATTATAATCATCAATTGAAGCAAGTAATTCATTTTGCATATATTTAGTTTGCCATGTTCAATCCTGCAGGAAAAAGTTGTAGAGAGGCTCAATTACAGCTGCATAATCCTTTCTACAATGAAGTCTAGACATGCTAGTCCCTGATCAAATATGGGACTAGAATTGGATCCAGCCACAGCCAGACTCCTCTCTGAGAAGGGTCTGTGTTTTCTTCACCTCATGACTTAACAGGAGGGCTTCTCTGACAAATTTTGGATGAAACTTCTGTTCTTCCCATGACAGTGCTGCTTGACTCTGGCACCTGAGACCTCTCAGTCCCAGCTCTGCCCCCTGACACAGAGTGGTGGGTGTTGGGAACAGCTCCCAGCCTGGTGCATCCCTCCCTCCTGTGACCCAAAAGCCTAGCTACTCCTGGCTTTGGAAAAGAAATGTCCCTAAAGAAAAAAATGCATTTCTGTTTAAAACTAAGAGAGCCAAGGTAGTTCTTTCCATCACAAAATGAAGGCAACCCCTGAGTTTGTGTTCCTCCCCTCAGGGCAGCACAGGTCTGAATTCTGCACAGGCTGGTGAGTCGCAGCCAACAGGGAGACCTTGGGCTCTGCAGGTCACTCAGGGCTCCCAAGAATGTCCCTGTGCCCCCGGGCAGTGACCTCAGGACAGTGCAGGCTGTCCACAACCATCGCTGGTTCCTCCCTGCAGCTGCAGTTTGTCACAGGCTGTTTGGGGACAAGGCAGCCTGAGGCAGGCTGTGTCTGTAAGGGCACAGGGAGCCAGGGGCAGGGGTGGAGGAGGCCACTGCTACTCTGCTGTGTGTGCACACTAACATGGGATCAGCTTTGTCTGTGAGCATCCCATGGGATGTCACTGTCTTCCCAGTCCTCACTAGGACCATCGTTCCTCCTGCACCCGTCCTCAGTGTCCCAGGCCAGGACCCCACTGTGCTGCACACTCTACATGGTGATGGAAGGATGGACCATAACCTCCAGAGGACAAGGATGGGCCATGACCACCTCCCTGGGACAGAGCACAGACTGAGACAGAGCAGATGGGGTGACCAACAGGCTACAGACAAGATTTTCACAACCAGCACAGTCAGACAAAAAAGCCACCCACCCTCTCCAGACTGAAGAACAGCCACAAAAGTAGGACCTCAGGGACACCTCACTTGGGACCCATCTGAGCTCCTTCTCCTCTTTGCCTTTCCCCCAGCCACATCCAATGCTTTCAGTCAGGCACTTCTCCTCCTGTTTTGGGAAGCCATTGTTGCCAAGAGCGCACAACCCCCTTCCCTCATCCTCCCCAAGCAGGAGACTGGAAAGGGAGGTAATTATAGGAAAAGGTTTTCAAACACATGGTTCAGAACTGACACACTCAGCTCTTGATGTGTTCCATGCCTGTTCTCATTAAATTTTATACACAGCAAACCTGAACAAAAAGCTTGTGCAGTGTTAGGGAACAATGATTCCTTTTTGCTAGTAAAGAGGAGATTTATGGGGAAAATCACTTGAATCTGACAGTCACTGACATCAGTTCTTAGTTCATGAAAAGTGAGTGGGACCTGATGGATCCTCTTCTTTTCATCAGAAAGCTGCTGTTTTCCTTGTCTTGGCTGAGAGTGGGAAGTGAATAATGAACATGTTGCTGATTAAAAAAACCCATACCTTCAACTTTAGCCAAAATTCTTTGCACCTATGACATGAATCACTAAAAAAATTCTGATTACACACCCCAAAGCATTTCATTAAAGAACATTTTTTGAAGCCTTTTTTCTGGGGAAAAAAAAAATAAAATAAAAATCCCTTCTATGAGTGCAGCAGCCATGGCAGGGAGGCACAAAAGAGGCTGATTTTGAAAAGGTGCCCCCTCCTGTGCCCGAGGGAGGTGAAACCTCCATCCCAGTGTATCCCATCCCCAGACAGAGCAGTGCCAACACCCAGCACTGAAACGATTGTCCAAAGAGCCACTTGCTGGTGCTTAACTCCATCCTGTGTGATGCAGGATCCTTCCTCCTTCCCTTAACAAACCCTGTCCCAACAAGCTGCAGAGACAGCTTGAGGGACAGAGCTCTGAGCAAGGCAGGAAAGGGCTCTGGGTGAGGAAATGGCCTCTTACAAACCTCCTCCAGTGGAGCAGAGCACCTGGGGACTGCATTCCTCATTCCTCCTTGGTGAGCAGCATTGTGCAGCTTCCTGGGAGTGAGAACTTTATTTCATCCTCTCCTGAGGCTCCACTGAGAGCCCTGAAGAGCCCTGACAGGAGCAGGCAACTCCTTCAGCAGAAAGCAGCTCTACACCCTGGACCATCCTCTCCTCCCAAATTGGTGGGGGAACAGACACAGGGACCTGCTGCCTTCCAGTGCTCCTTCCAGCCTCATCCCAATTAACTAAAGGTCAGCTCCTGAGGCCAGACAGGTGGAGGCTGGATAGGAAGACAAATCAAAGAACACTGTTTTCAGCACGCCGATTCCTCCCCATTTATTTCTGAGTGGTTTCTGAGCAATTTAGTTGGGCATGGACAGAAAGACAGGCACGTCCAAATGGAGCTGTTTGAACAGCAGCAGGAGAGGCTGAACCTACTGGGTTGTGCTTTCTGACTTCATCCCCATCCCTAGAAATAGCTTTTGCAGGGGGAGCTCCATGTCTTTCCTATTCTACTGACAATATGTGCATGTCCCTGGCAGAACTCTGGCACTGACAGGAGCTGTAATGAAAGACCCCAATCCCCAGGAGCACCAGTTGCCCTCTCTCTGGTGGGTGTGTTGGCTGGGTGTGGGTGCTGTGTCCACTTGGGCTTGGACACACACAACATCCCATCAGGAGCTGCAGGAGGGAGCATGTCCTGGCAGCCTTGGGCATTTGCTTATATTTTACATAATTGCACCTTTTTGCAGCAGGAAAAGAAATCAGAAGAGCTGACCTTAGAGAAGATTCGAACTTCTGTGGTTTGACACCTTGATTTCAGTCACTGGAATTATTTCAGTCTCCAGGGAGGTAAGTAGTAGTTCCTTTGGTCACAGTGCATTCAGAGCACCGAGGCTGCCAGAGCTCAAGAAGCATTAGGATGATGCTCTGAGGCACGGGGTGATTGTCTTGGGGCTGGTCCTGTGCAGGGCCAGGAGCTGGACTTGATGATCCTTGTGGGTCCCTTCCAGCTCAGCATACCCTGTGATTCTGTGAAATGGCTTTATCTTTAACTCATACCTGCTTGGGGCAAACACACAGTTTGTCACTTTGCAGCATGCAAGAAGTACATATATTATAGATAAACAAAAAGGCATGGACATGAAACAAGCACGTGTGTAGTGACCCTTGTGCAGGAAGAGCCTTACTGCACCTGTGAGCAGTGGCTGAGCACTGAGTGTGGAACTGGGAGGGTTTGGGGCTCTCCAGCAGCCCCAGCAGCCCTGGTGGGGCCAGCCTGGAGCCCTGCTCAGCCCAGGGCACCCCCTGCCCAGGGGGACACTGCTCCCCAAGCTCCTGCCTGGGGGGGGCTGTGCCCAGGGGATGGACACAGCTCCTCCTGCACCCACCAGGAGCTGGAAGAGCTCCTCCTGCACCTCTGGACTGCCCCAGGATGGGCTGAGGAACAGCTCCTGTGCCCCTGCACCACAAGAGCAGAGCACTCACCTCCAGCCCTCCACTTGCCGCCAGGAACACGGTGATAATTGGTATTTTTCTTCGGTTTTACCTGAAAAGCTTTTCAATAATTTTGTGCAATATTTCAGCTCAACCAGGAGAGGGAATGTATAATTTATTTTGTTACTTGATAGAATTAGTTGTTCTTAGCTTGCTGTGGCAATATAAACCATGAATGCAATATTTTCTAGTGTCCTTTTTCCATGAGATTAGTAAATTTAATTTGAAATTCTGTATTCACAAGTAGTGCACTGGCTGAAGGCAAGCTGTAGAACAGATGACAAAGGTTATTACATTTTTTAAATTGTATTTTAAAGATGTTTAATAGCTGTGGAGAAAAGACTTTTATGAAAATGGAAATTGGCAGATTAAAGAATGAGTTTCACGAAGTTATTTTAAAAACACATGAAATTATTTTTCTTATCACCCCTTAAAGTGCCAAGGTCTGGGTCTCCAGACCAAAATCCTAATTTGGACTAGAATTTTGCTGAATTCACAATCATATGCTGTGAATTGATTCCAAATGCAGATATAAAACATATAATGTTTACTGATGGTTAGCAACTCTCAAACACAACTTTAAGAGTTCTTTTTCTGGTCACCAACATTAAGATTTAAGTTGGGTTCCAAACACCGATGATGTTTTTCTGATTCTGTTCAACCCAAAGCTGGGGCTTCTCCGAGCTAAATTCTGCCTTGGTCTCGAGACAGTGAAGTCAACAGGGACAAAGGGCACTTCCACACTGGGATTTTACAGCCTAATCAGCCAGTTCTCCAAGGAGGGGGAGTTTTCTGCAAGTGTCAATTAGAGTAGGACTGAGCCTGGGGGGCTGCTGTACACAAAACAGAGCCCACCCACTCCTCCATAGGCTTCTTCTGCTCCTGAAAAGAACAAATGCAAGTAAAAGCTGATGTTTTCTGCGGGTGCAGCTGAGAACACAAAGGAACAGAATGTGCTTCAAGAGGCGACTTGCTGGTTTTCACCTTATTTTCCAAACATTTCACTTTCACATTCGAGAATAAGTGATAACAGTGAATAAACAATCAGAGGAGCTTTCAGCTTCCCCCACGGAGGTAAATCCAATAACTCACCCCCAGCCAGGGCTCCGTCCGGCTCCTCATCCCTGGGATCAGCTCTGGCTCAACCAGCACCTCCCCACCCAGACCCAGCAGCCTTTCCCTGCAGGTCTGAGCCCACCACCAGCCTCCCTGGTACCTGTGCCCTCAGAGGGGGCTTTGTTCTTCATCAGTCAGTCTGCCACCCAAAATTACAGGGGACATGACCTGAGAGCCTGCAAAAGAAGAAATGTGCATTTTTGGGGCAGAGCATACTGGGTACCCTGACTGTGAGAAACTGCTCTGGCTTCTGTTAAGGCTCCTACTGTTTAATTATGCAAATGATTCAAATAATAATACGTTTTGTAGCATATCAGTAACTGCTCAACACCCCCAGCCCCTCAGAGCAGGATGACTATTAGGAAAGACAAGCTGAAGTGGGGAGCTGTGAGACCTCTGTCCTGGCCACTACAGTTCACAGAGCACCCCAGGGAGACGTCCCCTCTGCTTGGGGTAGGCAGAGGAATAAGTGGGAAGCTTCAGTCCAATCACAAGCAACTGGCTATATCCTCCTGAAATGGAAAAGCTTTTAAATTTGCAGAGCCTGGTATGCAAAGGAAAGCACTTGTTCAGCCTGGATAGCTGCCCTAACTAGTTCAACCTAAAGAACAGTCACAAACATGTGCATCCCACATAGCCAGTAACCTTAGAAATTGACTATTGGAATTTACATAAATTTCCATTTTCTTCGTCAACTTTATAATACATATTAAGCTTAAATTATAGTTTCTCTTCTAGCATTGTCTGAGCCAAATACTGCTATCAATTGATTCATATAATTACCACTTTCCTCTCTAATTATTTGTGGGAGTAAGGTACAGCAGGAAGGGGACTTTTAAGTGATAATGCAAAACATTTCCTACTTGTCTGCACCTAATTCATAAAAAGGTCATATGAAGGTTTTACAGCTACACTCAATTAAGGATTAAAATTCACACAGATAGCTCTTCTAAGTGAATCCACTGATGTTTTCATCTGTAACATCCAGAAGTCTGTTTGCACCAGGGTGGAGAGCTCTGCTGCCTGTGGCTGAAGAAGGTGGTGTCCCCTTGTCCTCAGTCCCACAAGAGCCAAGGCCAGAGCCTGCCCCCCTTGGCAGGGACCCCTCCTCTATGCACAGGTGGGCACTGGGGGGTCCCAGCACTCTCTCCAAAAACCAAGCTCAGAGGCAGAGATGCTGAGCTGGTCCAAATAGCTTGAATATCAAACCATTAAAGGCCTAGTGAGAAAAGCCAAAATAGAAGGATTTTTTTAATATATGTTTTACAATACCAGGCAGATGTCAGTGGTGCAACAGCCCCAGAATCAAACCAGCATTTCAGATGGTCCAGCCAAATGACTCAAATCAGTTGGCATCAGACTTGGACAGTGCAATGCTGCTACATAATTAAATTCAACGTGCTAAAAAAGGTAAAAATACACTTGATGCAGATCAGCACCACTTTTGAGGTTAAACAGCCCTGACTACATTTGATATTCTATGTCTGGGTGGAAAAAACCCACAGAACTGGCATATACTTCTTTGGATGAGGATCTTTATAGATGAGATCCCAAAAAAAGTAGATTTTGGCAGTGAATATGATTGAGGGAGGGAGAGGTTATTTCCAAGGTTCCCCAGTGACCCTGCTTTGATGTTATTTGAAGTTTCCATTAAGAGCCTGAGCGTGGAAATGGCCACTGGCAGAATTCCCTGGGAGCAGACTGGTACTGAGGGGACACAGCCATGCACAGTGATCCTGGTTCTCTGTGTTTGGCCATGGCATGGTGACAGCTCTGCTTCCTTAGATTGCCTCAACAAGCCTCAAGGCAAAGAGATTCATCACCAGGAGTGGAGACAAAGTGCAGAAGACAACTGCAGAAATAAGCTGAGAGGTAGAGAAAATGCAGCACAGCCACAGATCTGAAGAACTGGGTGGGCTCTGGGCATCACCTTCAATTAGAGAAGCCACAGAATTACAGCACTCAAATGCTTTCAAGTATTGGGTACTACAGCACCTCTTAGTCTACCTGTGGAAAACATGGCAAAAGAAATTGCTGGAGGAAAAGGCCTAGAAAAACTAGCAGTTGTTTCCTGTCCAGTAGGGGGAAGATGATAGAGCAAAGTCTTGGAGAAGTTCCTGAGTCCCCTCAGGCTCCTGAAATCCACATGAAGCAAGAGGGGAGAATGAACACTGCTGGTGGTGCATGAGGAGGCTTCCTGGAGTTTAATGGTCCTGGATATATCAGAGGTTGGAGATTATTTGCTCCCTTACAGAGACTAACTCTGAAACTCAGACAATATGTCCTGGTCCTTGTTGGAGAGAACGAGGTTGGTATCACAGGTTTAGGTTGGAAGGGACCTTACAGACCATCTTGTTCCATACCCCCTGCCATAGGCAGAGACACCTTCCACCCCCCCAGGTTAAACAGCATTGCTCAGTGTGCTGAGAAGTCAAACCAGGGCCGTGCAGGGTGGTGTGGTGTTCAAGCCCTCCCCTCCAGGAGGAAGCTCTCGGTGCCTGTTTCAGACCAGGTCCTCAGCACAGAGGTTAAAGCCATTCCCAGCAGAAAACACTCAAGTGTCCACTGGCAGAGGGCAATTGCTCTCTTGGGAACCAAGTATTCCCCTACTCAACCCAAGGCTTCACTTCTTTCTGTTAAGTATCATTTCCTTGTCCCTAAATCTTGGTAGTTTTCCTCTTTGAAGCCCATCTCTCTGCTCAGCATTAGTCACCAACCACTGTCACCATGGCCTTTTCCCAAAGCCACATTCTTTGTTCTGAGAAAAGCATTTCCCCCTTCCCGGCCTCAGAACACAATCATTGAAAACTTGCCCAGAAAGCAGAGAAAAGAAGCAAACCCCAGAGCCTTGGCTGCAGACAGAGCCTGCATGGGGTTCCAGCCCCAGAGGGGCACCTTCCCCAGGTCAGGAGAGCACCAAACCCTCCTCATGTGGTGGTGACCTCCCATCACCATCGTCCCAAGGGCTGCGAGACCCCCACTGCTCACAGCACGTTTTTGTTGATGTTCCAGTAGCAGCTGGAAATGTGCAGGGCTGCTTTCCCTGGACAACAGTTGTTATTTGATTCCTGCAACTGGTTTGCTTTTTGCATTAGCCACTCAAGGGTAGGCACAGTGGAGATATATTGCAGCAGAAGATAATGCTTGTCTGCTTGGATCACCTTCAAAAGCTGATATTAAAAAAAAAACAAAAACCAACAAAACCAAACTCCACAACCTTGGTTTTGAATTCACATTTATTCATCTCGTTTTTTCATATGAATATTTTTCTCTGGTGTATTACAAAAAGCCTCCTTACACATATCTTATTTCACAGTCCCCTAAAATTCCCATGCATCCTGAACAGAAGTTCTGACTTGCTTTAATCCTTCAAAATAAAATAGAATTTAAGATGGTCTGAAATGCTTAGCCAAATTTGCTGAAAAGGATAACATGATGTTTCTGTGAGACCTTATGAGAGCATCGACACAAATGGCAAGCATTTTTTGTTGCTGGCTTGCTTTCAAGTACCAGTGGACTCCGGAGCCAACCAGTAAGAAGATATATCCAATGTTGTGTATTTTCTTTAATCTGTCTGTCAACAAAGAGAGTTGTTTTAGTCAAGTATCCAGCTCTTCTTAGCACTGACAAGTTATTTCCATCAGTCCCTCTGTTTTCTGACTCCTGTAAAGCCAGGAAATGCAGATATTTGACAAACACTGCCAAAACACACCGAGGTCCGAGAACCCCTGATGTTTTGGAGTGAACTCACATCTCACTTCCACACGGATTCAGGAGTGGGCTGATTGCTGAGGACTGCAGGTCGTGGGTTTGCAGCACTCAGCAGAGTGAACAGGTTGGCTCCTCTGCTCTTAACTTTATGGAGGTCAAACATAACAAATCGCCTGATATCCTCCGGGACACCTGGGCTGGCTATTCTTGATCACCCCCTGCCTACCTCATCTTCCATTAATCAGCAGGAGGAGGAGGTGGTCACAGTCTGGCCATGCTTGGTCTGTGCAGTGCTCCTCAAGTTATAAATTATTGCTGAGCCAATACTCAACACATCCAAGTTGCAGAAGGTGGATTCAGACATTGTGGCCTCATTAATGATGCAGTTTGTTCAATCCAGGACTCATCTTACGCCGTTTCTCACCCCAGTATTTCACCAGCTATCAGCTTTTCATTTCCTCCAGAATCACTCCTGGCCGGTATAGTCCAGTCTCAGGAAACACAAGAAGTGTGCAATTAAATTCTCATTTGTGGCCTTGTTCCAAGTCTTGCCTCTAATTTATTACCACCCTGGAGTCCTGCACAGGCTTCGCTCTCCGGACGCCCACCTTCTGTCTGTCCCTCCGGTTTAGGGGGGAGCAGCAGCTGCCTAAAGCCTCCCCTATTGCTCTGCCATCTGCTCAGGAAGATTTGGGCTGTAAACATGGGAATACCACTCCATGCCTTTGTTTCAAGCTGCAGGAAAACAATCAACTTCTTTTGAACCTAAAAAATGGATTTGGTTCTAGGTGTGACACAGAGGCAGGGTTGGCCAGATCTCATGGAGGGTTGAAGGTGCTCTACCCCACTAAAGGATTTCACCTCTAGAGTCCCCTGACCCCTGTCTCCTGGCAGTGGAGACAGGATAACACACTGGTATCATGTCCCAGACCGGGATGAGCACCCTGTGGGAAATAACAGAAAGTAGGTCTTTCCTTGCTCATGCACAGCCTTGATGTATTTATCCAAGTAGGAAAGAGCCATCCCAGCCTCCTTTGAAAGTAATCTTTAAAAGAGTGCCCTGGAAGGACCATGAAACCACGAGTCCATAGAGATGGGTTTTAGCCTTCATGAATAGAATGAGCAAAATGGGCACAGTGAGAGCCTGTAGGCACAGCAGGTTCCCCGAAATTCAACAAGACACTGTGGGATGGCAGCCACAGCCACAGTGACCACACACAGGGGGATGCTCTTGGTACCCAGCCAGTTGGTTGTGCCCCAGCACAGCAGGGACTCTGCTTGCTGTGGGGTCAGGCCATCCCAGGGAACACAGGACAACCAGGGGGTTGGTGTGGCCCACCCCAGCCATATCCCAAACAAACAATGCCCTTGAAATGTTAGCTTCCTTTCAGATAGCACAGTATATACAATACAGGAATAATAAATCCGAGTTTTAAACTTTCCCAAACAAACTGAACAGTTGCCAACTTCAGGATCTGACTGCAGTTCCCTTCTTTCCCATCATTTCACAGCTTCAGCTGGCATTAAGCTGCTTTAGTATTTTCCTGCCTTGGACAGTGCTGCAGAAGGAGCTCCACTAGTGGACACCTACACACCCATCCCACCAGCTCTGGCTCAGAGATGAAGAGAAAGTTCAACACATGCCCCAGCTGGTTCAAACCCTGACTACACACCAAAGCCATGCAAGTTGTAATGCTGGAAATTCAGATCATCACTAGTAGAATGCTGTCAGTCTTGTTGCAGGACTAGCTCCTTCCCAAGCCTAAACTGCTTTGGTTTTAATACCCTAAACCCCACACAACTCCTCCAGCACCATATTAATCTCATAAATCAATTCCACCTCTCAGATTCCTGAGTGCATAGAAACATTTCTGCCATCCCTTTTTGCTGACCTCCCCCATTATTCCTGTAACACCCGGCCCCAAGCACTGTCTCCTCCCAGCATTACGTGGGAGCACTCAGAGCTTGCCATGAAATATTAAAGGAGAATGCCAAGATGATTTCAGGGATCTAGAAAGCCCCATCAGTAATGAGGCAGCATCAGAGCTGCTCTCTCAGCCTGGTACCTGCCGAGCTCCATCCCAGCTCTTACAGAGAAGCCATACAGAGTGAGTCAGCTTTTCCTGGTAATTACTGGGAGGTTTTGTGTTCCAGTAAGAAAAGCCAATCTCTGCAGGAATACGCACACTTTAATGGGGAAGGACACTGGGGAGCTGTTATTATTGTTCCACCAAACAATAGATCCCTCAAGAAGCACACCAACATTTTCTGTTTACACATCTGTACAGCTGCTGGTTGGAGAGGGAACAGCTGATGTGCCTCGGGCAGAGTCTGTTGGTGCCCTCTCTGACCCAAACTGGGCATGGGCAGGGAGTAATTTTTGTTACAAGGGAAAACGCAGCACTTGGCCCTTCCTCAGGGTAGGGGCTGGAGCCACCATTGTTCTTGATACAGACTCTTCCAGCAGCACCACTGGCCTGCTCCAGACCTTTGTGCTCCTGGGTTTATTACCACTTTCTGGGAGCACAGAGGCTGCACACTCCACAAACAAAGCTGGGGAAAGACAGGGGTAAGGGCTGTGCAGGAGCAGATGGATCCCAGCAGTGGGGAGACCACAGCAGGACCCCTTGCAGAAAGCAGCCTGTGCCTGAAAGCCTTGCCTCTCCACTGCAGATAATGAGGCAAAGCATTCTGTCCCTGTGTTGTATTTTAATTCCACTTTACTTCATTTTTTATGAAGCACTATTAAAACACAGAGTTGTATTACTTATGTCTGAGATGTTAGGAAGTGCTTCCTTCAGTCCTTTTGTCAAAGGGAACTTTTCTAATCTTCCAGATTCCAATGCTGCACTCCAACTGGAGGAGGCAGAGGCAATGCTGCTTTTGAGGGTGCTCCTCTGCCAGCTCTGAGGCGCTGCTGTCTCATTCCCATTCTCCTCCAGCTGTGCCGTTCATAAAGGTGCAGATATGACATTATTTCACAGAAATTCATTGGGTAACTGAACAGTACCAGAGCATTGCAAATAAAGGTGTGTATTTGACTTTCAAAACCAGTTCCAAATGCACTGCGTTCCTATACAGCCTATCTTCCTTTTTCATATTGATGATTTTCCTTTTGCATTTCCCATTTGAATTATTATTGTGTCTGAGACATGATTTACATTTAGTGTAGCTCAGAACAACAAAATGTAACATTATGTTATACGAGTCTAATCTTTCCTTATACAAACCTAATTCCGAGGGTAGTGTGCTCTCACTGATCCAATATGATCTAGGAAGGTAGGTTGTTAGATTTAAACAAGTCCCAGCTAGGAATTTGTTACAGGTGACAATCCCTGGGCTGTTAGACACACACTCGAAACACACTTCTAATGACAGCATTATGATCACGAAATGATGGTTAAGGAGTAGCTGACATTGTGTGACAGTGCTTTGTGTTCCCTGGAATAGTGGGACTTTAATCATAGGGAAAATCAGGGAGAATTTCACAGACTTACCTGTCGCTTGTGGTGCCACACACTGAAAAAAGGAATGGATAAAGGTATGATATTATATAAATAAAGTTAAACTGGGGAAATCATAGAGTGGGGTAACAGGATCTTACTGACATGCTCTTCTGAGAATGATTTCCCTCATCTGAGGGAGAGGAGAAGGGTGCTCAGCAGATCAACAGCACCTCAGTGTCTCGTGCAAGGAGAGCAACAGAATTCCCTCCTTAATCCCACCCAGGATTTTGAGGCTCCCACCATACCCATGGTCAGAGGGACACGTCAGGCCAGGCTGACACTGGAGGGCCATTTCTGCCTCAGATCCTGGGGGTGCTGCTCTGCAGCCTCCTTGGATGGGGTTCTATCCTTTGGCATGTTCTGAGCTAAACAAGAATTGGGTCTTTTTGTAGGAAAGCTGAAAACCCAGCAGAACAGAAACTCCAGCAAGGTTTCTCTTACTCAGGTCTTTTTCCTCACTCAGCCTTTCGTCTGGGAATGGGAAGTGGAGGGCACTTGTCTTTGTTTACAAAAAGAGGCAGTTTCCTGGTCTGGTGGGTTTCTCAGCATTAAATTAAATTAACCACATGCACCAGAATATCCTTTGCTGCTTCTGCCCCTGTGGGGAAGCAGGGAGGGGACACCCCGGGCCCCCACTCCCAACCCTGTGAGCTTTGTGCCCTCAAAGTCTCACCCAGGATCTGGCATCGAGAGGACTTTCCCGTCATCTCTTCTGAAATTGCAGTGTCAGGATGACAAAGCACCAACAGTGGAGAGCCAGGCCATGGCTCGTCTGCCCTTCAGAATTAAAATGGATGAAAGGAAAGTCAATTTTTCAGCTTCCAAACAGTCTGTGGTAGGGGAAAACATCTCCACTCTACTTGATTCTTCTTATCTTCTTTTCATTCCCAGCATGGGTGGAGGATTTAATGTGTCTTGCTGTCTCTGGGAGCTCCCAGGGCAGCAGCTGGTGGTGCAGCACTGGTGGACAGGGTGGCACAGCACCTAGGGAGCATCCTCCAGCCCTAAGACCTGTGCTCTGTGCCTCTCCACCACGGTGCTGCTCTCTGGGATGGGGAAAAGCAGTACTCCCTCAGTAATTCTGGTCACTTCCCCCTAAATGCCCCATGTGCCATGGTCACTTCTCAGGGTCAGAGCTCCCCATGGCCCATGGATTTGCTCTGGTGATGGTGCCCATTTGCACTGGATTCACCATGATCAGGGAGGGCAGGGCAGGGCTGCTCAAATATTTCAGAGAATCATGGAATCACACAGTTGTTAAAGTTGGAAAAGCCCTCTGAGGTCCTCAAGTCCTGCCAGCCCAGCACCGCCACCATGTTCACCAATAAACCATATCCTCAAGTGCCACATCTGCAGGTTTTTGAACCCTTTCAGGGATGGTGACTCCACCACTGCCCTGGGCAGCCTGTTCCAATTCCTTACAACCCTTTCCATGCAAAAAAGTGTTTCCCAATATCTAACCTAAAACTTCCTTGGTGCAACTTGAGGCTGTTCAGTGAGACCTCTGTCTGGAGGGGTTAAGAGTCCAAAAGGTTTCCACGCTGCCTGGCACAGGGATGGCCTCTGCAGGGATTCTGGGCACCTCTCCAGGTGAAGCTGAGTGGTTTGTGATAGATTGTTTTCAAATAATTAAGGTTGCTTGGGAAAGTGTTGGAAAAAAAAAAAAAAGGAAGAGCTTCAGGCACTTTCAGCAATGTATGAAATAAAAAAGATATATTTTAAAGCATGAGGAAGAAAACAAAAATGCAGTTACAGAAGCAGACACAAGTGTTTCTGTAAGTAAAATGGAAAATAATGCAGGTGGTAGCTGAGGGACACAGAATGGGTGGCATAGGTATAGAACAGAAGACATTTCTTGGCTGCAAAGTTGACAGAAACCAGTGTTCTATCTCTGAACAAGCCTTTTTCTCACTGAGGAGCCTTTAACCCTGAACCCCCAGCACCACAGGCTCTTCTGCTGGTCCAAGGAGCAGTCAGAATTCTGACTTTGGACACACTTGTAAATGGTGCAGAATTCACCATCCCAGGCCAGTGCAGATGGAGAAAAATGGTGATGCAAGAGGAAGTTTTTGGCAAACAGCAAAAGGTGGGTGCCTGAGCAATACCTGCTGTGCTGACATCCCAGCTCCATCCCAAGCATCCTTGAAATATACCCATCACTATGGAATCCCCAAAATATTAGAGGAAAAGTAAGTGGTGACTTCAAACCCCTTTGAAATATGGTTAAAGTCCCTGCAGTGCATGCCTGGTGATCATGTGCTCAACCCATGCCATTGTGTGGTACCCACTCTCTGCAGAAACCAAGAAACTCAGCTGGGACCTTCCCAGGCAGGTTTGTCTCATCTCAACCTGATGCCTTTGCTTTGCATTCTCCCTTCAGATGTGTGTTGTGGGCAGCAATTTCAGAAAACATGGGACCAGCTACATCTTGTGTTAAAAACGAGTGGGAAACTTGTCTGTGCTCTCAGCTGCCACAATGCTCATTGAAGGGCTCTGTGCATGGCTCAGGACAGCATTGAGGTCCCTGAGGGTGAGGTGTTAGTGCCCAAGAGCCCTGCACCACTGCACTGGGTCATCCACTGACTCTGTTTCTCCTTTTCCTTTGTTTATGGACTCACTTTGGGTTTGGTTCATCATCAGACCTTTGGTTGGTTTGGTTAATGATATCGCATTACGATGCCATCAGGTTGGAAATATTTTGGCATCAAGCAGTCATCTTTCAAGGCCTTACTTCTCCTGAAAATGAGTTCATTAGAGCTGCAGAACAGCCCAGTAAATGCTCTTTTGAAAGCAGAACCAAGAAGATTCTGCCAGGGCTGGATCTTCGTTCGCAAGCCAGACTTTTGGAGTTAAGGGCAAAAGTCCCAGCAGGAAAGGGAGCTGTGACAGATGACACCCACCATGAGTCTGTCACAGTGACTCCTTTGAAACGTGTGACCAAATTGTAATGATGCTCAAAACCAGTCATAGATTATCCTGAGCTGGAAGGGACCCACAAGGATCATCTAGTCCAACTCCAATGCTTGTGTCCCACAGCTGTAAGAAGTAATTCAGTTATATTTTCTAAATTTCTGTTATTTCTGATGGATTTCAAATGAATGAATAAGCAGGGAAACCCCAAAACATTTAATGCTATGGAGTGGCTTTTTTTAATCAAAGACATTTTTTGCTCATGCAGTTAATAAAATGTTGTGGCAAATTGATACATATTAACAAAACCAAATATTTCAGATAATACATTTTTGTTCATGTCAAAAGCCTTCTGTTCATTGAAAAAGTACTTAATGGAAATATTTTAATCAGTTTTAAAATATCAGATGTCTTCAATGAAAGGTCAGGCCTCCAGTGCAGAGCAGGGAGCAAACAGCTCAGAAGGGTTAATTAGCAACGAAAGACTAAACAAAAAGAGTCTGGAAGAGGTCGCTGAAGGAGAGAAAGCATTTAGGATACATTAAAGGACTTTGAAAAGCAGGATGGGATTTTTCCATAATAAAATCTCTTGATGCACAGAGATGAAACTCCAGCTCATGCTGCACTGCAAATTCTCTAATGTAAATATGGAGTTGTGCTTATTAGAGCACTTATTATGTTTTCTAGCACGTTCCTTGGAGAGAGACCTGAGCGGTCCCTGGATGGCTTAGCAAGGTGGGTACCCCATGTCCCACCTCACCAGGCACTGGGAAGCAATTCTGGATGGTGGGATGTAGTGCCAGGAAGTGGGATGTGATGCCAGGAGGTAGGAAGTGGTGCTGGGAGGTGGGATGAGGTGCTGAGTGGTGGGATGCAGTGCTGACAAGGGGGAAGCGATGCTGGGTGATGGGATGCAATGCTGGGTGATGGGGTGCAATGCTGGGTGATGGGGTGCAATGCTGGGTGATGGGATGAATGCAGGGTGGTGGGATGCAATGCTGGGTGATGGGATGCAATGCTGGGTGGGGGGATGAATGCTGGGTGATGGGATGCACTGGGCAGCAGGGGCACAAGGAGCCTCTCATAGCCATGGTACAGGCTCTGCCCCACCACAGAGCACTGCCCCAGCTGTGGGGGCTCCCCACTCTGGGGGTCCCAGGGAAAGAGGAGGCCATCCTGGGAAGCTGCCACAGCTGCAAAGCACAAGGAGCTCTGTGGAGAGGTGTGCTTTCATCCCCAGCAAGGCATGGGTCAGGCGGCAGCTGGGAAGGGCTGTTCCCCCTGGCACAGCTGAGAAGGGGCCAGACTCCCCCCAGTAGAGCTGGGAAGGGACTGTCACCCTCCCTGGTACATCTGACCCCTCTGACTCAGCACTCGCCAGCCCCCAGCATAGCTGTTCTTGCAGTGGTCTTGTAGGGAAAAAACTAAAGACGAGAATTCCCGCAGATCCCTGCCCCCTGTAGAAATCAGTAGGTTGCAAGAGTAATGAATTTATTAAATATTTTGTCTGTGAACTTTTCCAAAGATCCTAGGTGATGTGAAGAACATGCTTACCTGATGGTGTCCATGAAAACTGGCACCAGGGCTGCCGGCCACATCTGAGCGGTGTGTGCAGGAAAGGGGTGGGATATCTGACTCTCCAGCCAGAACAAACCTGCCAGAGATGCCTCACGCTCCTGAGCCTTTCATGCCGTACATCCAATTAACCTTTCCTTGCCAAGGAGCGAGGACAGTCTCCTTTGATTGGCAGCGCTTGTCCTGGGGCCGGTGGCTGGAGTTCAGAAACGCAGCTGGAAAATCAGGCTTTATTAATACATCATTTAGCACTTGAAATGGATTCCAGTGGTGTATGTCAAAGGCAGGAGATAATTCAGCATTTGTTACTTACTGACAGAATACAGAATTGAAATATATAGTGCAAGTCCTAATGTCAAAAAACCTAATGTGCCAGCAATTGAATTCCGGTGCCGTTTTGTAGCCTCCCATCGGCTGCTCCTCTAGCAGGAGGAATGGGAATGATGCACTGATGCTGCTCTGAACACTGCAATACACTTACACCATGGAGGCAAACCCGAGTACAGACAGAGCAGGGATTTGATGTATCTGTGATGTGTGTGATGAGCGTTTGGTCCCCACCAGCATTAACTGACTGTCATTCTTTGGAGAAGAAACATATTGTTAGTGTTATCTTTTCTTTAATGAGTGCTCAGGCTTTTCCAGACTGAATCAGCAACTCCGCCCAGTGAATTTTATCTGTATATGTATATCCCCACTTAATTGAAGCAGCACAGGAGGCCACACTTAGGTGCTCAGTTTCAGCATGGCCCCACTTGTAGCATGGACAGCTTGACTGGAGTTAAGACTCACACAAAGATTCATCCCAGGGTTTATGGCAGGAGCTTTAACTCCAAGCTGGGCACAGCTCTGCACTGAGTAGTGTAAGGTCTAACATGAGTCTTACCCAGGGGAGATAATTTCTTGGCATAACCCAGCTGCCTGATGAATTCACACATTTTCCAAATCTGTTCCCCATCCCCAAGACATCAACCCTGCGGATGCTGCTTCCTGCCCTCCTGGAAGAGCTCTTGTTTGGGGAATCTAATCCTTATTCAGCTGTTTTGAGAACAAAGGCAGACCCTCAGTGAGCAGAATTATCTTAAGGGCTTCAGAGCCCACAGTAGATTGTGGAAAATCAGGAGTTTCTTTCTTCCCTCCCTTGTAGAGAGGACTGCACTGGATTATCTGAAGAATGAGCAAAACAAACTTGGATAACAGGATGCAGAGGAGGAGGAGGAGTGAGAAATGAGCAGTGGGAAGCCCATCAGATAGCTGAGGGAAGACAGGGAGCATTGGAGACAAAGGGAGAAGAACTTATGTAGGTGTGTACAATGATTTCCTCAGGAACAGGCTGGGTCTATTTGTCTGCAAAAGCAATTCATAGGCACACTGTTACAGCAACTCTATCAGAGGAGAGAAAATAATTGCAGGACACAATTCCTTACCTGAGGGGAGAGAGGCAGCAGAGGACCCACAGGTGGGTTCAGCAATGTACAGGGCCTGGGGAGCTGGATGCTGAGGAAGGGAAGGCAGAAGGAAAAGCCCTGAGAAATGCTGGGGATTCCACAGGTTGGTGTCCCATTTAGGGACACCATTTGGGCTCCAGCAGAGGGCTGTGAGGCTCCAGGGTGGTGCTCCAAGGGATGATTGCCATGTGTGCAGCCAAAGTGGTGCCCGAGGGATTGCAGGGGTTAAGGTAAAGGACAGAACCAGTGGGGAAGGAAGCGATGAACCGCAGTGGGAACGGGGGTAAAACCCCACGTGTGGCAGGATGTGCAGAACCAGCTGGGAGGACATGGCTTTAATCAGACAAGGCTTCAGCGCCCCACGCTTTGCCAGGCTGGAGCTGCAGAGCCAGGGAGCAGCGTGCAAACAGGAGTCCCTGAGCAATTAGGAACACGGACAAAAGCTGACACCTCGAGGGAACTGAATAAGCCTGTGACTGGGCTATCCTTTACAAAGACAAAGCAGCCCTGGAAGCATGCCCAGGGCAAAACCCCTTCTGCAGGATGGGATGGGCGAGGGACTGGAGCGTGGCACAGCCACCCTGGCCAACCCACACCCACACCAGCATCCCCACCCACACCAGCATCCTCACCCGCACCAGCATCCCCACCCACACCAGCATCCTCACCCACACCAATATTCCTGTCCCCACCAGCACTCCTGTCCACCCCAGCACTCCTGCTCACACCAGTATCCTCTGCTCACACCAGTATCCTCTGCTCACACCAGCACCCCATTCCACACCAGCAGCTGAATGGTGGCTCGTGAGGTGCCAGGGCAGGGCTGTGGAAAGGTTCAAACTACCAAAGGCATCGCAGGAAATCCTGTCTCTTGTGAGTGGTGACAGCTGTGTCCAGGTTTTCCCTTCCTTTCCACACAGTGATCCTGCAGGAAGGCTCCCACTGGGCTGGAGCATTGTTCCCGTCTCAGTGCTCAGACACTGCTCAGTGAGTGGGGAGACAAGGTGGTGTGGGAGTGTTTCTCTGCCAGAGGCTGTGTCCCTGCCGGTGGTGGCACTGCCTGTTGCTGCCTGGCTCTGGCTCCCATGGGTGTGCACCATCCCAAAACCCCATCCCTGTTTGGACCCTGGACCAGAGACACTTCCCTGCTGCTGCACCACAGCCATGGCACTGGTGGGGCTGAGTCCTGCCTTGTGGTGTGAGCAGCTGAGCCCTGTCAGACACCCCACACCAGCTGATCTCCCCTCACTGCAGAGCCAGAGTCACTCCCTCCAGCTGATTCTCACCACTGACTTGGGGATTTCATCTCAAACAGACTCACTCCATTGCCCTGTCACTACTGCCAGTGACAAGTGGATCCAGATGAGCTCAGGGTGACACCACAGCCCTGACTTGGCACAGGCAGATGCAGAGATAATACAGTGCCACACATCCTCCAAAGGAACAGCACTCCAGAGGGGGATTTCTTTTCTCCTGAAATACATCAACACTGCTGCACTGAAATGCAGCCATGAGCTTATGGCATGTTTTCCTGCACAGTGTGTCCTCAAAATGAGCTGTGAGAGGACAGGGCTGAGCATGTGTTTTGCTTCTAGATCGCTGCATCATTCCAGTCATGCAAGGGGCAGCAATTACAGTTTCCTGTATCTCTGTCATTAGTCCTTCTCTTCCCCTTCTTAATTTATCACTGAAGTCTTGGGTAGCTCATCCAGGCCTTTGTTTTTTCCTGCAGATGTGGACTCTTTGGGGAGTGCTGCACATACCAGCCACTCCACTCATTTGTCAGGGATGTCAGGGATGGATACAGCCTGGAACAGAGTGTGGATGGAAACCACAGCATCAGGGACAGCAGCATCAACCAGGGAGAGCACCAGGGGTCCTGCCACCCCTTCACCTGCTGGGCACTCTCTGCTTTTCAGATGGTCCAACCTCTGCTGGTGAATCGCTTCAGGATGGGCACAAGCCCATGGTGGGGCTGAGGAAAGGCTGCTCTGGGAGCACAGGGGACTGACACAGCAGAGACAACAGACAACCACAGCTGGGCTGTGACACAGCCTGTGAATGGACACGGCAGGGAAGATGAAGCTGGCCATGACTGGCTCAGCTGGGCTGCCTTCTTCCTCCTCATCCCCTCAGGTGAGACTGTGTCCTGTCTGTGCACTAAGGAGAAGGGTGCTGGTATCAATATTCATGTTCTGGTTTAATTTTAAATCCCAGGAAGGCTACAGAAAGTGTTGGTAGTGTAATTCGAGGTAGGAAATGGGTATGCATAGGAACACATGCTCCCTTGGGACTTTTCTAATCTCCTCAAGCAAATAAACAGATGAACTCCACATGTAGAAAAATACAAAAATCTTGCATTAAAAATAAAGCCCTTCAGGTGCAGCTGGAGAGGCTGAACTGGAGCAGGCAAGACATTCTGCAGTGCTGATAACAGGGACTGTTCCCTTGGGAAGGGGTGCAAAGGGATGTCCCATTCCTGGAGGTGTCCAAGACCAGGTTGGACAGAGCTTGGAGCAACCTGGTGTAGTGGAAGGCGTCCCTGCCCATGGCAGTGGGGTGCCACAAGATGACCTTTAAGGTCCTTTCCAATTGAAACCATTCTGTAATTCCATGCAATCAGAGAGGCAGTGGTAGGTCTCCCCAGTCCCATATGCCAGGCAAGTGGTGTGAGCCAGCCCTCCTGCAAGGTGCCCCAGGAATCTCCTGTAGTTCTGGTTCCATCCCCACGCCTGGGCTGGGCTGGCACGTCCCATCGGGTCTCTGTCCCAGCCTCCCTGGCCCCTGGAATTCCCCACCACGGTGCAGAGGGCTTGTGTCGAGCATCACCTGGCAGGAGCAGTCCTGGCAAGTGCCAGGGAAATGGAGCGTTTTCTGCTGCCCACCTGAGGGTGGAAAACATCCCATTACCCAAGTGCTCCTCCAGCAGGGGATCAGAGCAGGAGTGGCTGCGATGGGCATGTTGTGTGCGGAGCCAGAGCAGTGTCACGGGGGGCTCTGCCACATGTGCGGGGTCTGTGTCACATGTGCGGGGTCTGTGCCACATGTGCGGGGTCTGTCACACGTGTGGGGTCTCACATGTGCGGGGTCTGTGTCACATGTGCGGGGTCTGTCACACGTGTGGGGTCTCACATGTGCGGGGTCTGTGTCACATGTGCGGGGGTCTCTCACATGTGCGGGGTCTGTGTCACATGTGCGGGGTCTGTCACATGTGAGGGATGGACCCCTCGGACCTGGCACATCAGTGAGCGCTCCCAGCTCGCCGTGACCGGGCACTGTGCAGAGGAGGGCACCGGCTCTGAGGAGGCAGTCACAACTTGGGAGAATTTTATCAGCGAAACAGTTTTTTCTCCTCCAGAGCTGGAATGTGCCTATGTCTGAGTTTGCCCTGTAATAATTTAAGTACCGACTGGGCTCCTTTCCCCTAAGCACTGATCAAGAAACTCCCCTCCTTCCCATCCTTCTCTTTCCCATTTGCACATTTCGCCTCCCGCAAGGCACACATGCTTGATATGACAGTGGCGACTCAGATGTGTCCAAACCTGTCCTTTGCCTTCACATTCCTTGTCATTCATTAGCTGTGCCTGCAGATTTGCCTTTGGAGTCCTCTACTCTTCTTTTATTCTTCATATTTAATGAGGCGCAAAGAATTGTGCAATAAAGGCTCATCAAAGCTGTCATTTATCTATGTTTGACTATCTTTGTTATATATTAGCAATAAATGTCCTAAGGCTTCCTGTATATGGGGACATTTCTCCTCATTATTTCATGTTGTTTTCTCCAGAATTCATTCACGTACCCTTTTTTCCAGTCCCTCCACTGGTTTCTGACTAGGAGAAGGACTGTGGAAGCTCTGCAGTGCTGAGAAGGGACCTACAGCTTCATCCAACCCTTCCTTGAGGGTTTAGCATGGACAGGGAGCTGTGATTTCCTTGTGCTCCCGCTGCTCTCCTTGCCTGAGGAGCGGTTCAGTGTCCCTCCTCCCAGCACCCTGCTCCCACTCAGGCACCACTGCCTTATGCTGCAAGAGCAGCATCAGCAGGGAGGGAGATAAGGAGGAAAGCGAGAGAGCCACTTTGTTATCTCCTTTATCAAGGCAATGTCCAGTTTTCTGGCACAGAGGGAAAAAAAAGCCATTAGAAGCTGTGTGGGACAGGTAAAGCCAGGGAGACTTTTCTGCAGGGCTGGAAGGGAGCAGCACACTCCATAAGGAAAGATCTCCTGCCCTGGATGGGGAAGGCATGCACTGGAAGAAAATCATAGAACTACAGAATAGTTTGGGCTGGAAAGGGCCTTACAGCCCAACTTGCTTCACATCATGCCTTGGGCAGGGACACCTTCCACTGTCCCATGCTGGCTGAAGTCCCCTCCAACCTGGCCCTGAACACTTTGAGGGCTGGGGCAGCCCCAGCTGCTCTGCACAACCTGTGCTGGTGTTCAGTGTGTTTGTTTTTATGCCAGATGGATGAGGAGCCAGGTACCTTCCCAGAGCTGCCGAGGTGGTGGCTGCCTGGCAGCAGGACTGGGCTCTCTGGGGCTCCAGGCGAAGCCTCACTGCCCGGCAGGAGCCACGGGCACATCTGCCCTGCTGGGAGCAAGAGCTGTGCCCGTGGCTGTGGCCCTGCAGAGCCTCAGCAGGACAGGCAGGACAGCACTCTGCCCCCAAAAGAGAAAGTGTGGATGTGCCAACCCTTCCCCACCAGACACCTCAAGGTGGAGACACCAACACTTCTGAAGAGTTTCTCTTCAAGTTTAGGAGAATAATAAAAATGCATAAGTAAGCAGGAAACATAAACAGAGCAAATAATTAGCTAATTACAACCTGCTTTTGCAGAACATTTTTAATTATTAAAATAATTAGTGAGATTAAATTCAAAACAAAAACTTCATAAACTCAACCTGAACTTGTCCTTGAAGCTCTCAAGTGCCCGAGCTGAATGCATTTACCTGGTGGTACTTCCATTAGCACAACAAAATTTGTTAAAACTTTTTTTTTCAACCTTACAGTTTACTTCGTATGACATTTCTGGATATTTTTAGCATTTGTGTCTTAGACTGGATATTTGAGAATACTTCAGTGGGGCTCTGAATAAAAAATTATTTAATTCATTCTTTTTCTGGTAACCTCTTCTATTTGTTTACTGTGTTTTGCATAGAAATCACTTCTGCCAGAGTACACGATTTATTTCCAGTTTCCCAACTGTAGTTCTTGAGAAAGGTTTTTAAAAAACATTTCATCAGTCTGGGTCATTCATCTCGATCAGCATTACATCTCTGTTAGTGTCCCAAATCCCTCAAAAATTCCTGTTCCCCGCTGCTGTGCTGGGGATGTATTTTGACATTAAAATACAGGGCACTAAATAATCTATTCCTTGGCTTTCCTAGCACTTATTCCCTTCCAGGAACTGGCTACTGTGTTCATTTTGTGTAGATGTGAAGCACACATGGAGACACCGAGGTGCCCACGAGAAGAGCAGAGCGGAGAGGTGGGGATGGGATGGGATGGGAGGGGATGGGATGGGATGGGATGGGATGGGATGGGATGGGGAGGGATGGGATGGGGAGGGATGGGATGGGGGGCAGCAGCTGGTGCCCAGCTGTGCCCCTTGCCATGCCTGTGGGTACACAAATGTGCCCGAGGTCTGCACACACAGCAGAATTTCACTGTGTTTACAGAACACAGAATTGTTCAGGTTGGAAAAACCCTTGCAGACCATGGAGTCGAACCATTTTCCAGCACTGCCAAGGCCACCACTAACTCGTGTCCCCAAGTGCCACATGTACACAGCTTTTAATTCCCTCCAGGGATGGGGACTCCACCACTGCCCTGGGCAGCTGTGCCAGGCCTGGACAGCCCTTTCCATGTAGAAACTTTCAGTATATCCAACCTAAACCTACTCTGGCACAGCCTGAAGCTGTTTCTCCTTGTCCTGTCCCTTGATCCCTGGGAGCAGGGACCCCTACCTGGCTCCACTCTCCTGCTGGGGAGTTTAGCTGTTTGTGCTGGTGTACTTCTTGGTACAACTTTTCTTCACCAGGGAATGAAGTTTTCAGTAGAATTCCCTGCTAGGTCTGACACTGAAGCTGGAGCTCTCCTCCAGGACCACGATGCAGGATCAAGTCCTGGCTAGTTTATTCTGTCTTGTTGATCTTTAGCAGTTTTACTCTTAAAGAAGGTTTCCAGAATTGCCCACCATTTTCTTAAATCCTTTTATTTGAACCTCTGAGGTGCTTCCCAGGCTTCTGAGCATCCAGGCTCTCAGAAATGTGCTGGCAGGAATAAACCAGAAATGTCTGTTGGAAGAAGAGGGTGGTTTGTTTCATGCCATGGAAAAATGGAAATCTGGGGCCAGAAAACAGTAGGTTGGCAGATGAGTGGAGGGGGCTGAATTGTATGTCTGTTCAGCCCCCAGTGTCAGTCCCTTGGGGGCAGGAATGCTAGGGAATGTTTCTATAGGAGCATCAGGAATTCCACAAGTCAGTGCTGTCCAGCTGGTGCAGAACCAGAAGGGCTCCCTGGCCTCCCGGGCTGGGTCTGGCATGCTGGACTGTGGCACCAGCTGGACAAAGCCTGGGATCAGCTCTGCTGGGCTCCCCTGGGTCTCAGGGCTCTGCGTCCTGGGATTGCACAGCAACAGCTTTGGATCTGCAGGGATCAGTTTCACCGGGGACAACACCAAGAACTTGTAGGTTTCCAAATCAGTAGGTTTCTCTTTAAATTTAAAGCTTGTCATAAATGTAAGACTCTGGGTTAGGCAGATGGAGCCCCACAGCCCTGGGTGGCTTTGTGCAGGGTCTCGCTGAACATGCAGCACAGCTCCAGGGAGTGACAATAAACCATGTCCATCTGGGGCCACCAGTCCAGCCCACAAAACCAGAATTTGTGATAATTCGCTGGAGCAAATTTACCAGCCCATAATGAAATGTTCATGGGGAATTCTGTGCCAGGCAGATCTTAAAGCGTTGGTTATTGTGAGGATTTTTGCGGAAGCAGGAAACCAAGCAGTCAATCATCAGGTCTGCATCTGCATTCTGATTGCCTCTTGAGAAAGGTTTGCTTGGGTTAAACAGCAGATTCTTAAGATCTAGTACCATTGAGTGCACTAGCAGGAGAATGACGGAATTCTCCTCCCAGCTGATGTAGGTAGATGCTTTGCACAGCTTAACACAAGCAATAGCAGCACTTTTAGTCAGCTGCCTGCTCCCACTGTGGCCTGCAAGGGCCTTCCTGAGATTATCCAGAACAGCTTCTTGTTCATTTTAGTCTCCTTTATTACATCTTTGCTATATCTTGGATTATCTCTGGACACAGGACCAGGAGTGTGATTTGCAGGGGCCACACTGCTGCTTTGTGTTTTGTGCTTTCAGCAAAGCCATCTACTGAGTCCAACAACTTGTCACCACAATCAGCCATGTCAGTCTGGGGTGTTTGGTACAGCTTTGTGAATTCATCAGGATAGTTTTCCTCCCAGTTCCAAAATGCCTTTTTCAGACTGTTGATAACAGCTAACTGAGCTACTTTCCTAAGGGCTTTAAACTTGAATACAGTCTCTTGCAAGGGTCGCTTGAGTTTGGAACAATCCACCCTGATGTACTGCAGAAGTTCAGTATTGTGAACATCAGCATTCTCTTCTGAACAAGCAGTTCCTGCAGTCTGGTGGGGATGCAGCTGAACACAGGGCTGCAGTTGCTGCAGCTGAGGGAGGAGAGCACCCCGAGGAGGAGCTGCACAGCTCGGCTGTGCTGGTTCCCCTCCCGGTACCTGTGGGGGAAGTGGCAGATCTCTGCCAGCAGCTCTTTCACCAGCATGGTCTCCTCCAGCCACAGGTGTCCTTTGGTTGCCCTGCCAGACATGTTTCCAGTGTATCCAAGATAATCGGCTGAGATAGATATACATTTTTTTCAGCAGTTTCTCCAAATATTCTCTTTCCACATGAAGAGTTTCACGGCGTGGCTTTTCACTGTCTCCAGTTACTCGGGGGATCTCAAGCTGGCACAGGTCCACAGTGATTACAGGCGGATTGGAAGTGCTGGGGTTTGCCAAGACAGCTCCTGTCACAGTGTCTCTAACTTCTCAAGTCCAACTAATAGGTTTATGAGAGTTCACCTGAAACATATATGCCTTTACCTCAAAAGGACAAATACAAATTCATTATCTGCCCTGGGAAGCTCCTTGCATGGAGGTCTCTCTGCTGGTGGACTGAGCTGAGCCTTTCTCACCACTCCTAAGAGTTTCATCTCAGTCAGACAGAGACCTGTAAGTGCCTGTTGCAGGAAAAGAAGTTGCAATATTAAAAACTGTCACTACTGTAAATTTAGCAAAGATGAATAGAAGCAGCAATATTAAAAAGTGTCACTGCTGTAAATAGAGCAAAGATGGATAATTGGAACAAGTTACAGTTCCAGTTTAGATATTATATGTTACACGCACATACTCAGCTGGCAGCCACACCAACCATCAGTAACTGCAGGTTGTTGGAAGTCTGGGGTGTCTGTGAAGCTAGGAGAGAAAATATAAGATGAGGGATATGTTTCTCATGCTGTTACAGTCTTAACAGTTTAAAGAACCTTGAGATGGAAAGTTCCTCATTCCGTGTCAGACCCTGCAAGGTGTTGACTCTTTGTCAAGGGCAGGTGGGAGCTGGATGTGCCTCAGAATTAGTTTTCTGTTCAAATTCTCTTTGCATGTTCTTGGAGGTGTTTTTCTCCCTCCTGTATCAAAAACCATCTCATATCTTGAATAGAGAAGAAGCAGCACAGTGCAGTTTGAAGCTGAAGACACATTAGTACCTGCACGGTGTGTGCATATGTTTGCAGAGCAGAGAGAGAACCAGAAAGAAAGGCAGACAAAAGCAAAACCTCTGCAAATGAGCTGACAGCTTGGATTTCAAATGGAACTTCTGGAAGAGTTTGTGTCATCCTCAGAAAGTCAGGAGTGAGCCTCCATCTCTGGTGTCTGTGTCCAGGCCAGCCTTGCCCTGGGAGAAAGGTGGCACAGCTGCCTTGAATGAAAAACACCCTTTTTTCAAGCAGGTAGAAAATGGAAGGGAAACAACACAAAACAAAAACAGGAAGAGAGAGAAAAGCTCAGGATATTAGAACAACATGTTAAAAATGTTGATTGTCTGTCATGGCTTTCTCACTTCTGCTTGCAAAGCTCCACAGGCACCATTCTGCGTGTAGCCTGGGCAGGGTAATTCCACACCGCACTCCAACAGGCTCTGTACACTGACCTACAGAAGGATGTCTTTCCTGAGCCATCAGGAGTGTTTGCCTGCTGCAGCAAGCTGAAAGAGGGCCAGCAGAAGGCCTGAAAGGCTTGAAGAAGTTAAACGAGGAGCAGAGACCTGGAGTCATTGATAGAATTAGCCAGACCCCAGGTGAGTGGTGAACAAATCTGACCCGAGGCTTCAGCTACTCTGACTTTACTTTGTGAAGATCCACCCCACAGCAGGGTGAGCTACGGCTGTGAATACCTCTTGTCCCCAGGGGTGAGTGACATCAGCTGCTTCGGGGCACACAGATGGGTACAGCTGGTGTCCCTTCATGCCAGTGAAGGATCCCCACCAACATGGGTTCCCTGTGGTCCTCATGCGTCTTCTAAAGCAAGAAAGGGATGAGTCAGAAATCATTGCAGAGCAGTTTATTACCCAAGAAATTAAATTTGTTGACTCACACAACTAAACCCTCAATTTGCCAAACATGACAGGATTACTGTGTTACCTGAGAAGTTGTGCCACATCCCAAATCATTAGATAGTGGCATAGCAGGAGTGCACAGACATTCCTCAGAGTTCTTTCAAGGCTTTTAGTATGCAAATAAGTAAACAAACAAACAGAACCCAACAAAACTGGTTGTGTCACAGGCAGATGTCACAAGAAATGCCAAATCTTTGGGCTGCAGCAGATCAGGCGATGAGCAGCCTTGAGATGAGAGGTGTCGACTCTGTAAAAGCATCAGTTCTGGATGCACGCTTCGATTTCTCCCTGTGTTGCATAAAATGAACCTTCCCCCTCTGCAGGTAGCCAAGTTCTCAGAGATAAACTCCCTCCTGTCAGAAAGCAGAGCCCATGACGATGCCTGAGCAGATGTGGTACGGGCTCTCCCAGCACAAGCTCATTCCTAACAAGACATGCTTGAGTGCCTTTTGGAACATTCCTGTCCCTGCTGGTTGCCAGCCTGTGACTCTTCATGTCGGGAATGGGGAAATACTGTCCATGAATCAATCTCCAGGACCCAAATGCAGTCCCAGTGCTCCAGCTGTGAGGTGTGCCCAGGGGGACAGTGCCTGAGGGGACACCACATGATGGACACTAAGCAACAGCTGACACAGTTCCTCAACTACAGCTGGAGCCCTGCCCAAGCTAAACCTCCCCTGGCACAGCTTGAGGCCATTTCCTCTTATCCTGTCCCTTGTTCCCTGGGAGCAGAGCCCGACCCTCACCTGGCTCCCCTCTCCTGTCAGGGAGTTGGAGAGAGTGAGAAGGTTCCCCCTGAGCCTCCTTTTCTCCAGACTGAGCCTCTCCAGCTCCCTCAGCCAAGCAAAAATCTCCCACCCTGGGCTGCTTATGCAGGTAAGGTTTTGTGTGCTGTAGAAGCAGCCTTGAAAAAATGTTTTCAAGTGAGTGTTCTGCTGCCTGGTGGAGGAGAGTCAAAGATTAAGATCAAGAGAAAATCACATCATGAATAATTTAGTCCCTAAATCTAGCATCTTACTGTGGTGGAGGCTATTGGATAGGAAGGATGTGTCCCCTGGTGTTTATCCCATGCACAGCTGCACTGGAAAAATCTTCTCAAAATACTCGGCCATCAGCTTGATTGTGAATTGTCACAATTAGAGTGGTCAGAGCCCACCCGCTCTGCTGCCTCCCCTGGCTGTGGTGTGAGGGCACTGCTCACACACATGGTTGGGAAAGAAAGTCTGGGAAATGACTCCCAGCAGGTTCAGCCTCACTGAGGTGACACATGGATGAGCAGCTGGGAGAGGGAAACACGGACCCGCAGCTCGTCCCCATGTTCCCCCTGTACCCACAGGAGCATCACTGAGGCAGAGCAGACAGCAGGGTGTTCACCCCCATTCCAGGGTCACGGGGGATGAGGGATGGGGAGCACCAATGGCTTGAAGGGGGGAACAGTGAACAGGGAGCAACCCACCAAGGGAAGCATCAGCTGAGGGCACCGGGAATGGGGTGACAGACCATCCCCAAACTGCTCTGTGGGAGAGCCACTCGGGGAGGGGGAGGTTGTTTTATGGTGTGGCTGTGGTCCTGCTGCAGGGGGTGCTGGCAAAGGACTCACCACAACACCCATCTGGGATCGGAAACAGGAGAAACAACTGCTGGAGCATGGAGTGGTTTGATTTAGAAAGACTTTGCAGACTCAGAGGCCACTTGTGAATTGACTGAAGAGGAACATAAACTCATCCATCTACAGAGGATGGAGATGTGATATTGAACTACAGCAGTGCTTGCCCAGACCCCGGTAATGCCTCCTGGCCCCCAGTAATGCCAGCAGGCCCCCAGTAACAGCTGCTTAGTTCCCAGTAAGGTGTACTAGGCCCCCAGTAACACCTGCTCAGCCCCCAGTGGTGTGTGCTCAGACCCCAGTAACACACATGCAGACATTTCAGTATGCTCTGGTTTGGCCAGGCTGCCCCGTGGCTGTGCTGGCAGCACAGAACACAGGGTAAGGCAGGGGGGCTGTGTGAGCGTTTGACATCACATCAGCACATCAGGTCTCCTCCGGGAGGACCACAAACAACCCTCCCAGGCAAAGCAGGGCTGCACAAACCAGTCCCTGCCTTTACAGGGATCTTCTGAAATTGCAATCTGTTTATTTGTTTAAAAACAACAAAACACTATCAAAGTTCCACAAATTTGTCGTGAAATTGATTAAACAGTGTAAGCAACTCAGTGTTTGGGAATATTAGAAAAATACTAAAAAGAAAATTAAAGCATTACAGGATTAGGTCTTCTCTGTTTGAGTTGAAGTTTGCTATAATTCAATTAAAATTCAGAGTTTCACACTGATTAGAGGCAGCCTTGTTCATCTTGCCCTGCTTTTGTTTTTCTAAGTGCAGCTGCAGAGTGTTGACAATGAGGTTCAGCTTTGTCATGGGGCTGCTGACAAAGGCTCCAGCTTTATATGTCAGGAGGTCGCCCTTCATTTGCAGGGGTCTCTCTCCTTTATTCTCCTCCTCCGTGTCTCCAAGCAGCTTTGGTCTCACAGTCTCATTTTTGTGATTCTGAATTCCAAACCATCATTTAATTCTTCTTACACAGAGCACAGGAGTCTTTGTTGCACTTTATTGATGATGAAGTGTTCGCTGTTTGGTTTTATTATTGTTATGTATTGATAGCTTGTCTTCACCAAAAAAAGAAAAATCCAATCCATGTCAGTAAAATTACATTAAGGGTATTAAGAATATTAAATTACTATGTTGAGTGCAAGGGGGATGGTACCGGGGAATTTTATTTTCAGGCCAGATTGGTCTGTATTTGTGTGCTGGTTTGTTCACACACACATACACTGGTTGTGCACCGAGAGCCTTGAGCATCCCTTGTGGTGGAGGGGGATGTTGGATGGTCTGTTTGTGGGGCCAGTTCCCCTCCTGCTGGTTCCCCACATTAAGCACAGTCAGTGTCTGCACTGGTAGTGCTGGTCGAGGCTGGAGGCTCTCGTGGCCAGGGGCAGCTGGGGGGCCCTGCCCCAGGATTGCTGCTGCGAGAAGAAACTCAGATAAGACCAGATCAGGTTATTAATGCTGATGTCTTAACGATGGCATTTCCCAGCCCTGCAGAAGGTGGTGAATCAAAGCAGGTGCCATGGGAAGAGCCCTGTCACTGCTGCACAGCAATGGACACTGGGTGGTCACAGGAAAAGGAAATGTAATGTATTTTCAGAGCTATCTGAGTCAGGCTATTCCCTGACCTGAGTAGATACCGGACAGCCTTAGTGCTCATAACAATATAGTTCTGCAAAAGGAAAATATAGCTGGTATTTCCATCATTCCTTCATTCACTTGAATCCATGTTCTCACAGCCTTTTCACAGTGTGTGTTAATACAGCTGAAAAGGTTCATCTTGAGAGGTGACAGCAGTGCTGCATTTCCTGGTGAAGGCCCTGGGGAGGACGTGGGCAGCAGGGCAGGAGGGCAGGGGTCTGCCCAGTGCCCCACACGCATCCCACCCCGGCCGTGGGGCAGCTCCCCCTGGAACCCACAGCCCCCACTGCTCCAACCCAGCACCCAAACTGCTGCTTTCTCCTCCTGGTGCAGAAGTCACATCTGCTCACACAAACATGTTCCAGCAGCAGCAACAATCAGTAGTTACATATACAGATATATATAAATAAACCTTTAATTCTGACTTACTGTTCCACAAAGATGGGACATACTGCATCTTGTTTTAACAGGGGAAATTAGGCTTTGGGACAAATGACAGGAATTCTGACTTTCACAAAATTATTTCAAAGAGAGAGACAGCAGCTGGGATAAAATCAGGCTTGGTGAATGAATTTCATTTCTCTTACTTCTCACTTTTTCCTTAGCAAAAGGTCTGAGCCACATGATTTAGCACTTTTGAAACCAAAGCACTACCAAAGCTGCAGTGAAGAGACTGGGACGTGTCCTTGTGCTCTGGTTCCTGCTCATCCCTGACGATGGGCCCCAAAGGCATGGCAGGAGTGTGTGGAGCTCAGGTGGATGTGTCAGAAGTGGTGGCAGCCAGCTGAGTGCCCAGCTCACCTGGCTGGGGCAGGGGCTGTGTGCCCCTCACCAGCACACTGCTGTGCCCACACCACACTGACCTGTCTAGCCTGTTGTCAGCAGCGGCAAGTTCTCCAGCACCTCACACTAGGGGTGTGGTGAAGTCTGTAAAAGTGCCTTTTCCTTTATCTAATTTATATATTCAGGTCACAATTCCATAGCAAAAGGCTATAGGAAGCCAACTGTAACATTTAATTAATAATTCCCATCTGCTTTTTAGCACCACTTTAATTACAAATGGTTAATTTAGTCACGGGGTAAGTTTATCACAGATAGGAAGTGGTCAGAGTTTGCACAGCCGAAAAACCATGCTGGGGTCTCTTCCCACAATGAGGCTCCTCTGCCTGTGGGTCTCACTTCCACTCCACGCAGCAGCACTTTGCAAACAGGATGTGACACCTGGACTCCTAGAAAAGGCATTTGAGACAAAATGAGCCTCCTCAAGCCCTTGGGAAGACTTGTGGGAAGTCCAGGCAGGGTTTGCATAGCTCTTGCTGAACGTCCATGCCCTGTGGGAGCTGCTCCACTGGCAGGGCTGGTGGAGCAGGAGCTGCTCCAGGCTGGGCTGTCTCCAGCTTGTCCCCTGGCAAATCGGCTGCAAAACCTGACTTAAGTTACCCTGAAAATCTAAAGTTGTTTACAGCTCCAGCACTGTTGGGTTTCTGCTTCCTTCCCACTCTCTCTGAAATATTTCCTTTTGATATTTTAATTTCTCTTGGGCTGACTTTAAGCAAGAACGTTGGGTTGAAACAGATGGTTGTCAGCAAACCAATGCCTGCAAAGCACAATTGAGAATTAGCTACAAAAACCCAAAACTTGGCACCAGCCGAATCCTCTTGATATAATTGTCAAAAGAAATCTGGCTTGGAAAAATTTTTGGAATAATATTTTCAAAATTCAAATGACTGAAACTTTAAACAAACAAAATACACTTTATTTGAGTGTGTGTGAGTGACAATGAAAAGCCTCCAAAGGTCATTCCCGAAAGGCTGTGTGTGACCCACAAAACTCCTTCTTGAGGCTCTTTCACCCTGGAGTAGCTGGGTCAGCCACGGAATAGCAGGACTAGCTGGCCAAGGAGCTCCCTTCAGCCAGTAAATATTAATGAGTACCCTCAATCTTTCAGGCTCTCCATGGCTGTGGTCAGCCCACCTCACCAGCACCAGCACAGCAGTGCCACCAGGATCAGGCTGCCTGCCCTGACTTTCACAAGCACATCCAAGTGGCCAGGGCAGATGCAGCCTGAGCCATCCCCCTCTACCCTTCAACACAAAAGTGTTCATTGGCAGCGTTTATTAAAAGTTTCTCTTGTGTTTGTTTTTTTCAGAGGGAGTTTGTTTCCTTTGGTGGTAATCCCCTGTGTGGCCCTGTTAGGCAGGTTTGTTGAGCCCAGAGGTCTGTAAATTGCTGTTTCCCCAGTCTGGGAGCACTGGACCTTCTCAGCATTAGTGTGTCCCAGGTTGAACCTTTTGCTCTTTTGATCCTCGGCCATTATCGCTTTGTGGCTGAGGAAGCTGTTTCACACAAATCCAGTGTGAACTTATTCCAAGGTGAGGAAATAATTACAGATGAAAAGTGTGAACATAGGAAAAAAGAAAAGAAAAAAGTTTCTCGTCTGGTTTCCCCTTCCCTTTTGAAACTGAAAAAAAAAAAAAAATCAGTCAGTAAAACTCTTGGTCCCAGAGGAGAGCTGGGAGGGAGTGAGGAATAGGCACAACATCACTAATGAGCGTGGCCAGGGGAGCATTGAGGAGCATCCTGTGTGCACCTTGAGGGAGACAGGAGATGCTGGGAGCAATGGCACTGTGCCTGTCCCTCAGTCCTGCTGCCCAGAGCTGTCAGAGGACACGGAGTGACTGACATCAAACTGCTCTCAGCAGACCAGATGTAGACAACTTCTGGAAAGATTCATGGAATGTATCAGTGATGCCTCGATTAATGTTATTGTTGTGTAAATAACTCCAAATTGTCACAGCTCCCTCTGTTTGACAGTGCTCCTAATTTGGTGCTCGCAAGGAAGTGAACGCCCTGCATTGATCCCATTGCCTAATTAGCAGACAGAGGACATTCATCATGCGGTGACAGGAGAGTGTGACAAGGTCAGGGTAATCCATCACTGCTCAGATCCTCAGCAGGGACATCCACCGTGCAGGCAGATGCTGGGCAGCTCTGGAGCCGAAGTTCCCCAAATGGTGTTCATGGGGTGGTAAACACCACCCCAGGCTTGCAGAGGCGAGGTGGGCACACACCAGGGTCCCTCTGCTCTTGGCCATGTCGTGGTGTGGAGGCAGCCAAACACCTCCCCATGGGGCACCTCCAGCCCTGACTCTGGCCTTGGTGGCCAGCATGTCCCCAGGCTGCCCTGCCGTGTCTGCCCTGCCAGCCTGCGTTCACCAACACCTCTGCAATACATGGCCAGCACTCACTGCTTTTGGCTTTCTCCAGCCCTGCATAAAGCACATTGTTAATTCCAGTATCTTTTCCCAGATGACATCATCTAACCACCGGCTATGAAACCATGAAATAAAATCTAACCTTCAGGCTGAAGTTTATCATTTCCTTTGGTAATGATCATTAATCCATAGGATTGGGTTGAGCATTTTAATCATCAGAGGAAAGATAAATTTTATTGCAACTGGAAGAAACCTGTGAAAAGAAACCAAATATAATAGACAAAATATAAAAGGACAATTTAGTGACAGCAATGGAAACTCCACTGTGAAGACGAATCAGAGAATCATCACAGAATCTCAGACTGGTTTGGGTTGGAAGGGACCGTAAAGCTCATCTTACTCCAACCTCCCTGCCATGGGCAGGGACACCTTCCACTATGCCAGGTTGTTTCAAGCCCTATTCAACCTCTCAGTTTATGTAAATAACAACCATTGTGGCAGTGCCTGGGTGCTGGTTTTGGCCAGGGCTCGGGGTGCTCAGCAGGGTAGGAATGTAGGGGTACAAAATGGACCCTGTCCCATCCCCTGCACAACGGGCTTGGTGCAGGTGAAGAGCAGCACAGCGTCTCATCCAGCACCTCGGCAACTGCTTTCACCTCCAGTATTTCCCCCCCTTCAGCAATTCTTCTTTTCTTCTGGAACATCAGATGTGGGGAGAAGACATACAGCTCTTCTCTCAGCTGTAGCCATGGGATGAGCAGGACAGGCCCCTCTGCCTGGGGCTGGAGTCAGGGAAACTCTGCCCCTGTCCTCTGGCACAGAGATGCCTTGGGGCTGAGCCTGCAAGAGACCTGCTGTGCCAAGTAGAAAAGATGATGAATATTAATCAAATTGGGTGAATCTGTTATTTTTAATAAAAGAAATAAACCTCACATGTTCTTTCATTAAATTCATACCCAGAAGGAACCATTAGGATAATCCAAATGTGATCTGCACTTCCTCTACTAATTTCTTCACTACACATGACTGCCCATTTCAGCTTCAGCACTGTTTCCAGACAATTCCCTGGATTTCGTTTAGAGAAGCTTTGTGGTGTGCTGTCCCCAGGTTCTGGGGTTACCTCTTTTGGTCCCAAATAGCTTTGAGTAATCAGAATATTCTTCCCACTGTGAGCTTGTTGCTCTTGGCTTTCAGCCATTGTGACCAACTGTTCCCAAGCCCCAAGGCCCCACGTGCCTTGTCTCCAGGGGCACCTCTGGGTAGCCCTGGTGCTGCCCTGCTGCCCCTCAGACATCCCTGGAGACCTTCCCTGTGCCTCATGACTGAACAGCCCCTTAAATGTCATTCAGCAGCACCCAGTGCTCTTCCAGAGCAGCACCTTCTCCATTGTATTCCCAGGTGCTGGGGTCTGACTCACAGGTTTGTAGCTTTCTGGGTCTTCCTTATACCCTTCTTGTAAATTCTTACTCCTGTGGTGTTCCTGGACATTGCCTCCTTCCTGCTGGAACATTCCTCATCTTCCCACACTTACACCATGGACTGAGCTCCACATGATTCCCACCATGGCTAATCCATGGGGCTGAGCTGTGGCCACCCTGACTATTACAGCTCATTGATGTATGTTCTCTTCAAGGCAGGATTGCGTTATGGAGATATCCCTATGGCAACTTGCTTGGAACATGCCCAAGAGTGATGGCTTCCTGGGTTTGATTACATTTTTCGATCATTTAGCTGGTTTTAATCCATTTAATTTCTGAGGCATTACTGGGTATAAGGCAATTTTTCAAAGTTCCTGGGGCAGTGAATCAAATTATTTTAGGAAACCTGTTTTGTGGGAGTTACCTTCAGTCAGCAAAGTTATCATCTCCCATGGCAAATGTCTTTAAGGCTCATGCACCATAAAACCCCTTCGCTTGGCATTAATTGCACTATGGAACTGAAGAATTCGTTACCCAAGATTTCTCGCAGGGATATTTCTCTTATAATTTCTGGGTGTGACAACTGCTCATTGGTTACAAGAACTTTTTAAGCACAGAGAGTAATGTGATTTCTCCTCCTTAGGAATTGACCCATTGTACCAGGGTTTGTTAAAAATTGTTATTAATGGCTTGGAGTATTTAACTAAGTTAATTTAATTCCCCTACATATGAGCCATCCGATCATGTCACTGTGAGTGCTTCTGAGCACCTCTGTCCCTAAGTAGGTACGACAGGACTTTGATTGTTCCTGAGACATACAGATAATTTCTTCTCTTGTTCTTAATTCTACCAACTGGCATCTTCAGTATCTTTAGCTCCCACACTCTTCTCTGTTCCCTAAGGGCCCGTCAGCATTGCTTGCTTTCCATCGTGCTGTCCATACCCTCATTGCTGTCTCCTTTGGGCACAAGGGCAGCATTTCTAGCCACTTCCTCCTTGTTTCTCATGGCTGCTCAGCACATGCTGCCAAGTGCCCTCCTGTCTTCCCTCTATTGCCACTCCCTCCTCGTTTTCCCAGACCTTTCCCCATTTCAATTAGACAGAAGACATGTTTCTCGCAGTGTCATTGCTGAAGCTTTCTATTTCCAAAAGCACAGGGTTGTTGTTTCTGTTCTGAGGCTCTTCCTCTTCCTCTGTGTGTCGAAGCCTCAGTTCTCCGTGCTCAGCTGTGTTGTGTCTCAGCCATGGCTCAGCATATGCGCCGTGTTTACCCCTCCGCGTTTCTGCTGCTCCAGCAGGAGAGGGGCTGCAGGAGCACCACCACTTGGTGCCTTGGCACTGCCTTTTGCTGGAAAGGTGATTAAGTATATCTGTAGATAATATCTCAGAAAGCAAACAAAAACTCAGAAGAAAGAAAAACAATTTTCTGTGAAAAACAATATGAATTTTTCATTAAAAGCTGCACTCTGGCTGCTTGATGAGTGCCATGAGGTTATCCCAACTGGAAGGCACCCAGGTGCTACCTGTGAACCTCTTCTGTCTTCTTTGATATCTTCTACTTAAAAACTTCTTTATTATTTTCCAGCAGTTTTTCTTCAGCATCACCTTTTCTGACAGCCAGACTAAATGCCAGGTAATGAGTTGGCAACTTCCCAGATGTGATTCCCATCAGTCCCTCTCTGCCAGACCCTCAGCTGGAGACTGCAGCGTAACACAGAGCAAGATCCTGGGCAATCCCAGACCCTACGTCCTACCATGCTGTATTTATGTGGTTTGACCCATGCCTTCCTTACCAGTCATTGCAAAGCAGCTCAGAGCTGGATTAGGCTGGCAAATGGAAAAGGGAACAGAGGTCTTGGCACTGACTTGTCGCCTGCCATGGCAGGTGTGCACAATCAGACTGGTGTGGGATGGAAGGGACCTTAAATCCCATCTCATCCCACCCCATGCCATAGGCAGGGACTCCTTCCACTGTCCCACGTTGCTCCAAGCCCCGTCCAGCCTGGCCTTGGACACTTCCAGGGATCCAGGGGCAGCCACAGCTTCTCTGGGCACCCTGTGCCAGGGCCTGCCCACCCTCACAGGGAAGAATTCCTTCCCAATATCCCATCTATCCCTGCCCTGTGGTGGTGGGAAGCCATTCCCCTTTGTTCTGCCCCTCCAGCCCAGCAGCACGACCATTCCCCTTGTAGAGAAGGAGGGAACAGGGACAAAACCATGTGGGATCTACGTGTCCAGCAGTGCACAACCAACCAACTGATACCCTACACATAAATATAACATATGGGGTTATATCACATAATCATAATCAGGAAATCCAGACATTTCCATGGCTCTTTTGGCTTGATTTTCCAGAAATCAGCTGATCCACAGCTCAGCACTTGCCTGCTGAGCACAAACAGACAGTGACTAAACTGCCCTCACAGCAGGCTGAAATATTAGCAATGGTGTCATGCAAATGTCCTTTATCTTTTGCTATAATTTCAAAATTCTTTAAATTAAGGTCCACAGAATATCTAGAAATGAGTTGTTATCACTGAAAGAAACACGTGATTTTGTGAAGAAAACCTGTGAGAAGGACAGTCTGAGGACCAGCTGATGACAGAGGTGTCTGAACTGACTAAACCCGATTGAATTTGGCCTTGAGAAAATGACTGAGCTCAGCCCTGGATCTCCCAGAACACTGGGAGGGGACAGGCTGGCAGGGATCAAAGCTGGAGCAAATCTTGTCACAGACCCTGTGAAGTGAAACCAATGAGTATTACACAGCAGTGCTTAAGGGCTTTTATGTGTGTAAAATCTCAGTCACAACATGGCCTGATGTCTTCCTCTTTTTCATTTAGTTTTCATGGTTCTCTTTTGGAAATATACATTGAAATAAAAGCAAAAACAAGACACAGGCAATAGTAAAATATGGGCCAGGAGGCCAGAAATCCCCCACGTGTAAATCATGAGTCAGTATTTCCTTCTGCACCCTCAGAAAAGGTTTTGATGGTCCATCCCTGCCACCCCCCAGAGTCTCCATCTCTGCCTTTCCCCCGTGAATATTAGGAGGAGACATGACTCTGACAGACGTTCAGGCTTAAGGATTTAATTCTTGAAAATGCAGCAAATCAAACAGATTTGAAGAAATAAGGAAAAAAAAAACAACTTGAAGAAAAATTATCATATCCCCATGCATTAATATTAATACTGGAACTTCAAATGGAGATCCTCCTGAAGACCTAAAGCATGAAGCTACTACAACCCTGCAGCTGCTCAGGAGAGGCTAAAGCTGGTGCAAACAGCTCCACTGAGAAGAGCAACTGTCTCAGCTGGATTTCATTTTAACCTATTTCTTACCTTATGGGGAACAGCTGAAAACACTTACAATCATTTACTCACAGCTAAAAAGCTGTGTGTGTATATTCGGTTATTTATTTATTTAATGATTGTTCAACCCTCCCCAGTTGAAGTCCAATGACCAACACAGTGGATCTGAGTGGGTGCAGTGAGATGGTGGGAGCAAGAAATGGAGCTGATCCACTCTAGTCCTATTGCTCTAGTCAAGGCTTTTATGGTTTGGTGCAGCCCAACTACCCTTTATTCTATTCCATATATAGAATCAGAATCCCAGATTGGTCTGGGTTGGGAGGGACCTCAAAGCCCATCCCATCCCACCCCCTGCCATGGGCAGGGACACCTTCCACTGTCCCAGGGTGCTCCAAGCCCCGTCCAACCTGGCCTGGGACACTTCAGGGATCCAGGGGCAGCCACAGCTTCTCTGGGCACCCTGTGCCAGGGCCTGCCCACCCTCCCAGGGAAGAATTCC
>JAWWEW010000006.1:355501-378965 GCA_035583185.1 Anabacerthia variegaticeps | reverse complement strand
CCTGGGCTGGTGGGAGGTGTCCCTGCCCATGGCAGGGGGTGGAACAAGATGGGCTTTAAGGTCCGTCCCAACCCAAACCAGTGTGGGATTCTATGCAAAGACATCCAAACCCAAGTAGATGGGAACTGGTTTCACCCTCAGGAGACTGGGCACACGGAGGGAGCAGCACACCCCTGGTGCCACGGCCTCCAGGCTGCCAGTGGCGATGGCTGGAGCATCCTTTGGTACAGCAACATCTTTGAGGAAGAGCCCAGAGCATGCTGGTGCTCAGGGCAGCTGCCAAAGCCCCTCTGATGGGAGGGTGGGGGCAGGAGCTCACAGCAGCTGCCTTGGGAGCCCGATCACACCAGGGTGTCCTGGGAAAATAAATATTTATGAGGAAAAGCCACAAATTGCCAAGTTATTCTGCAAATTATCAGAGAACTGGAACATATTGTGGAAGGAAAAGGTATTTTCTGAAAAGACCTTTCAAGCACAATGCCTCATTCTCTGCAATGTTCATCTTCAAAAACCAAGAATGGGGAAGGATTAATGGTCCAGGACCCTGTGAATTCGCACTTCCCAGAACAAAGAACAAAGATGTAAAGCCTGTCTTCAAATGTCCCTGTTTTCTACAAAGGAATATAATTTTGCTTCTGTCATCATTTCAAGAAATACTTTCTCCACGATGATTTCTCTTCCAAAGTCAAAGAGTCGAAGTCTTGCAAAAAAAAAAAAAAAAAAAAGAAAAGAAGAGTAAAAAAAAACCCCTTGCATTTTCTGGGGAAAAAAAGAAGAAGAAAAAAAAAGAAATGCAAGAACACAGGCTCTTATTTTGCTGGCAGAGGCAGAAATCACTTGAAACAAGAAGAAAGCAGGAGAAGCTGAACATGTTTCAATTAAAAAAACATTATTAGTTCACAGAGGAAGAGATAAAAAAGGCTTTGCCCTTCAGGAGGGAAATGGGGCTGCCAGTGGGGAGTGATGCCCACTGCCTGCCAGGACAGGGCTGCCTTGGCACTGGGGATGTGCAGCCTGTGTCCCAGCCCTTCCCCAGCATCCCTCCCTGCTCAGACAGGCCAGGCAAGGGAGGGAGCACCGCGAGTGGGGGCTGCCCCCATAATCTTCATTTCCTTGGTCACTGAGGAGCCCCTGGGGCACTGAACCTGCACTGGCTGTGGCCTCACATGCTGCTTGACTGGGAATGAAATTGTCAGCTTATCTGCATTTGGAGTTTGATTCCAAGCACCATTTGCCTGGCAGAGGCCAGAGGTCTGGAGATGTGCTCTGGTGTTGCTCAGGCAGCTGTGGAGAGGATGCTGTGGGGTGGCCCTGGTGGCCCCCCTGTGACGACTGAGCCCTGTGGTGGGGACAGGCAGAGCAGTAAAACACTCCTTACCTGTGCACAGGTGGATGAACCTTGAACCTGTGTGGCTTCAGCCCTTGAATGTGTGTGGCTTTGATGTGTCGACAAAGCCAAGCCTTGCTGCCAGGCAGAGCCCCTCTCACTCACTTGGTGCACATTCAGGAGCACAGTTATTGGGGCTGAAAGGAAATCCAGATGAATCACAAAAAGCTTTTAAGAAATTAATCCAAATTGTATTTACTGCTCACACTGAGAACAAACATGACACAAGAAGATGCTCTGGCAGAATCACATGGTTGACAGGCACCAGAGATCTGATTTTTGTGAGTATCTCTTAATTTTCAGGCACTTCTTGTGGGCATATAAATAAGTAATAGCATCTCGTCTGGAAACAGACACTTTGGAAGCAGCATTTCTCAGGCTGTAACATCGCTGTGCAGAAAACACACTCTGAGGGCAACAGCCTGACAAGTTAAACACCTGGCAATGCCCGTGGCTGTCCTGACTGCCCACGAACTCCACGGCTCTTGGACTGGATTTATTATGGATGAAACAATGAGCCTGACTTTCCCCGAACAGCAAGGCAGTGCAGAACACAATGAGCACCAGTGCATCTCACCAGGGGGACCTGCTCGACTACCAGGCTGTTGCTGCTCAGGTGTTTGCCACACAAGAGCCACCATGTTAATCCATCATTCTGAGCAGTGGCACTTGCAGGGGTGACATTGCCATGGTGTCATACAACACTAAATGACTGTCACTGTCACATTACTCCTGGAGTTGTCATCTCATGGAGGTGGCACACCCAGGAGGACGTGAGGAGTAAGCAGTCAAAGGTCCCTTGTTCTGGGGAAGCTCTGGGTTGGGGTTGGTGTGCAGGAGCACCTCAGGAGGCACAAGAGGAACATCTTTTCTGCTGGTTTACCAGTGCAATGTTGGGCTGTGCTGTAGAGATGGGAAGATCTGTGCCTTGTTCCTTTTAGCTGCCTTCCTTCCCACAGCACCTCCTGCTTCACAGTCACGTGTAGGGCTGTTCCATGCTGTGTGAGTCACAAGTCCTAACACTACCTGTGCTCCATGGATGGTCATACCTGGCTATGGAATGAGTGCTGGGTGGCTGCTGACTGCTGTGAGCCACAGAATGTGGCACTGGTGGCATCCTCCTTGCCTGTCTGTGGAGGACTCAGGGGGAGACTGAGCAGGAATTGTGGCATTTGGTATAATAAACACGGTTTTAATTCCCCTCTCCCTGTCCCTTTGCAATGAGAAATCTCCTGGACTTTTTTCCCAAAGAATATTTTAACCTGCATATTTTCTCTGGTGTATCTTGATAGGATTTTTCACTGTTTTGGGATTGTGAAAAGGTCATTATGAACTTAGGCCTCAAGCTATAAGATAAATAATCCTACACCTCCTTCTCTCCCTGTCTCCTATGACTGACCTGGCAGGTTCATTTTAATGCTTTTTCTGAAAAATTAGTGATAGGTCTCACTCAAATTTCAGAAACAGCAACACTTTTCAGGGCAAGAAAGGTGGAACCGTCTCCTGTCTAGATGATAAACAGGACTTTTTGTCTGCTGTCCCAGTACCTGGGCATAAATTAATCATCAGCCTGCAGTGGTGGAAATGTTCCCATTTGCTCAGCATCAGAGGGATTCAACTTCTGCTTCATGAATTCTTTATTGCTAAATCTTATACATCATGTAAATTAACTATGAGTGCCTGCAGCTTACTGACGAGACTGGGGCAGGATTTCATGGTCAGTTTTCACACCCCTGAGAACAGACAGGCAACAGATAGGTGAGGCAATTTAGACACTTTCTGCAATTTCAGTTTGGACCACTGCTTCTTCCTGCAGCTTCTCCAGAATTTCATCCAGCTGTGACCTGGTCAGACTCTTTGCTACAGTTCTTTCTGTGGAACCAGATGGTTCTGAGAGCTGGGATGGCCAGGAAGGTGACATGTCCCAGGTTGAGCTGGAATATCAGATGGAGCTCAGGCAAGACCAAGACCCCCATTCTGGGCTGAAGGGGACTCCTAGGCCCTGGATGGGGGAGGCATGGAGGTGGATTGGGGCCATTATGGTCTATTTGTTGTGCTCTCGGGGTCCTGAGATTTTGGGGTACAGAATGGGGTGACACATCACAGCATCCCCGCCTGGCTAAGGTTGGCAGGACCTCTGGCTGGTCCCTGAGCTACCAAGGGAGTTGACTGTTCATACAGAAAAGCTCCAAAAGCATGTTATAAACCATTGCCTGACTGAAACACAGCACATGAGGTGCTGTGTGCAGTTACAGCAGCAGGTCTGTATGGCGATTAAAATCAGACACACCTACATATGCTGATGAGCAAAATTTTCAAATGGTGAAGCCCATGAAAAGTGGCAAAACTGCCCTTGATTTGGCTCCCTTCTTGAGGTGGATGTGCAGGTACCTGCTGTGAACATCACAGGGCTCGATGACATTAGTAAATTGTCTGTTCAGGCAAGTATGTCTCGAAGGCACAGCCTGCTGGGTGCCCAGGTATGAGGCTGTTGGGGGTGTGGAATAGAATTCAGCTTCAGGAAGTCTTGGGCTGTTTGTTGGTGCAGAGAAGGAACTCTGCCTGCTGGCTTGCTGTTAACCCACTGCCCCTGCAGATCCACCTCACATTCTGGGGTGCATCAACATTTGCTCTGTGTATGGTCTTTAATGCACCTGAGGGGAACAGTTTTAAACTAAAGGAGAGGAGATTTAGATTAGGGATTAGGAAGAATCCTTCCCTGGGAGGGTGGGCAGGCCCTGGCACAGGGTGGGCAGAGAAGCTGTGGCTGCCCCTGGATCCCTGGGAGTGTCCAAGGCCAGGTCGGATGGGACTTGGAGCACCGTGGGACAGTGGGAGGTGTCCCTGCCTGTGGCAGGGGTGGGATGAGTTGAGGTTTAAGGTCCCTCCCAACCCAAACTAGTCTGTGACTCTTACGATCAGACATTTTGCCATCTTCTCAAAACCTCCTCTCTGTGTTGCACTCCCCAAGTTTGGATTCAGCTCCAGCTCTGTAGTAGGAGCACAATTTCAAGGATGCAGATAATAATCTCCCTCCTTTTCTCTCTTGCTTATTGTTGGTTTTTTTAAGCGCCAACTCCATCTCCTCCCCGTACAGATAATTTCTATACAATAAGCCTCGTAGAGCAGCTTCAAGTGTTCAGTGTAATGACAAGAGCACTGAGGCAGCCAGGTAGATAATTTATATAATTTCAAACTGCTACATGGAAAACTTTAAAGAAAATTAAACTCATTAAAACCCCCCACATAAATTGTGTTTGCAACAAAGCAATTAAGAAAGCTCGGCTCTCCAGCACGGTGGGCAACATTCTAAATAAAATAAAGCCCAAATTACCTTTCACTGGAAACAAAGTAAAAGCTATCTCTTGCGACTTAATAAGAATGGGGTTTTCGAATTAATACAAAGATGTAGCAGCTTCCTTCTGTATGTGTTGCTACGCATTTTGCTGAAATTGCCTGAGAAAAAAAAACAAACAGTGCAGAAGGATCACATCCATGAGAGGGTTTGGTTTTTTTTCCCAACTAAATTACAGCACTTTACAGAATGAAGAAAAAGGAGTCAAGGATTTTATTTTCTTCCCCTAACACATGTGTGTTCAGAGGTTTGCCAAGGTTTTGTTTGGGTTTATTTTCATTATCTTAGCTCCAGACTACTCCTTAAAGTCCCCCGTTTCTATGGGAACAAAAATAATGCTGAATCAATGGACTACAAAATATGGAGCCTGTCCCATAGATCCCAGGGAGTAAGTTTTCCTCGCCCCCATGGTCCCCCTGAATGCTGAAGGAGCTCCCATGGGTAAAGGTTTCCAGGACAGGCTCCAACCTGCGAGAGGAGCAAGCACTGGGGCTGTGCTTGATGTGGGTGGGTGGGAGAGGAGGAGATGTGGAGGTGGGTGGAGGGACAGGGTGCTGGTGGGCAGGGGGTGTTCCCTGCCCTTGTGCCCCCTGGGTGCACAGGGAGCACCTTAAACCTCAACTCATGCTCTGGCTGCTCCCTGCTCAGGGTACACAGGGAGCAGAGGGGGCTCTGCCAGGATGCACCGCAGGATGGGTCACACAGTCACAGAGTTCTGCAGGCTGGAGAACCCCTCTGAGGTCATGGAACCCAACTACCAACCCAGCACTGCGAGGGCACCACCAACCCGTGTCCCTAGGGCTGCTTCCATCCCCTCTCTCCTCCAGGGCTGGGTGCTGTGGGAGGCCAGGTGTGAGCACCCAGCGTGGTGGCACTGACAGAGCATCTCCGTGGGCTGTGTGAGCACAGGCACAGGGAGCCTGCTGAAAACACCCCTGATGAACTCTAGCTGCATTGAGGAGATGTGGATCTGCTGAGATGTTGCCAGTGGATCCAGCTGTTCCTGCCCCTCCTGGGGAGAACCTGATGAAGACCCTCTTTCTTCTTGCCAGGGACTCTGATGCTCTGCAAAGAGCTGAAAAAGGGCAGGATACATTTGATTAATGCACGGGTGGTCCTGCTCTCCACTATTAATGACATGCTGCCTCCCTGTCTGGGGGACAGAGCCATTGTGGGACCGCCGGGTGGTCCGTGCAGCCCTGGAGTCCTGCAGACCCGATCTGTGCAGAAAACCCTTCGTTTGGCTCTGTATGACAGGGGAAAAGCTCCACAGGACGGGGTGTCCGCCCGTGGAGTGTGAAGCTGTGGAGCCCAGGCTGTGCAAGCCTTTGGAAGGTGGCCAGTCCCGTCGGGTCCCTCCCGAGCCTACTTAATTGCATGAAATAAGATGAAAAGACAGGCTAATGAGAAACCCCATCTGCCAGCCAGCTAAAATTAAGGCTGCCTTCTTCAGTGAAATGTGCTCAAATATCTGTATTCCTTTAATATCTCTTCAGATGGCCGAGCAGGTTTCAGACACAGAACGGGGCTGCTCTCAGCTCTGATTTTTATCTTAGTTTTCCTAGTTTGCCCCTGAACAGCAGGGGAGGTGGAAAAAATTGGCTGAAGGATTCTGTTTCAGCATGAACTTATTTAAGAGAGCATCAGCTCATAAAGCTGCTGTCCAACCTGCTCATTATTACATTATATTACGTGATTCAATGATTCATAGTATCAAATTGGTTACGGATGGACATAGCAGGTGGTCTCAGGGCACTTTTGAACTTGCTAGAAAAAACTGGGACAGAAATTGAAAAGATGAGAATTTTCAGAACAACCCTGAGGGTATTTGTTTGGGGAAAGGAAATATATAGGGAAAGGTCTTTAATTTCACCCGTTCTGCCTGATGCCCCCATGCAACATCTGCGCCCTGAAGCAGCTGATTTGTTTAGTTTTCCTTCCTAATCACTCTTACAATGTTCAAGGGAAAGTATTTCTTGCTGCCAAGGACTGACCACCGAGTGCCCACACCCTGAAGGCTCGGTGGGAGAGGGTCCAGCACAGGGGGGGCATGGCACGGTGGGTACACACGGACACTCCGACCCTCCGTGATGTTCACACCGACGGGAGCACCAGCAAAAGGCTGGGCAGAGGGGCAGGACCTCGGCACATCATCTGGAAGAAGGATGTGACTGTCTGCTGAAGACTGACACACGCCCAGATTTGTCCCTCACAGCTGGATATGTGTGTGGGCTGGAGGTGCTACCGTGCACAAATATTCCCTCTTCCTCAAACCAGCTCACGGATGAAAGGGCATCTTCACTTCCCCTTAACCATCCAGTGTTGTAAATCGGGAACCACTGGGCAAGGGGGCAAAAGTTCCAGCAATGTGAAGCCATGGACAAGAATGGAGACTCCATCAAAACCTAGGAACAAATAATTACCAAACGATTCGTAGTACTGGAGACCATGCAAGGACAAGTTCTTAAAGCAAATTGCACACATCTTTGGAAAACATGTATTGATTTCTACCATGTCAATTGAGAAATAAATGTCTAATCACTGTTTCATGGATTAAGACTGAAGGAAAATGTATTTTTTCTCTCTCTGCAACCTATTGTTCAAGCAAAGTAGTATCAGTTAATCAATCTTGTGATAATAGCTTTCAGGGTAACTGCGTGATTGAAATTCATCTTTCTTTATTTTTCCACACAGCAATGCAAAAATAGCTGTGTAGGCAAGAACACAATTACAGCAACCTATATTGAAATGGCAATTATTTTAGGGCTGGGGTTTTGGAGGTTTTGGTGGTTCTCTTTCAGAACGCAGACTTTGTGCCCCCTGAAAAGGTGTCTTTGAAAGCGATTTAGCCTAATTACCAACTGCAGACCTGACATCGAAGGTTCTGTCAGCCCTGGTGAATGACTGAAGTGATGAATGGGTGTGTACCAGTGCCTGGGGAATGCTGTATCTGTCTGTCCGAGCCGTGGAATTGACGGTAAACATCTGGCTCTGTTGAAGGAGGATCAGCAGCAGGGAGGGACCCGAAGTCAGGGCAAACAGCTGAGCTGCCAGACTTTTCCTGGGCTAATGCATTTCTGTCCTTCCCTTTGCCCCAGGATAGACCATGCAAATGAAGCCCCCTCTGCTCACTGAAGGAATCCATCCACTGGAGGGGCTGGGCACAGGGAAGGGAGACTTGGCCCCTGCAGATGGAGAGAACTGCTGGGGAAAAAAAAAAAAAGACCAAAAAAACCCACTTAAAAATGAAAGCTGAGGTTAAAGTGAAGAACACTGGTAGAACTGAGAGAGCCTGCATGATACGATAAGAGCATGTTTTTAAGGAGTTCTCATTTTGGTGAAAATTAGTTTTGGATCCTCATCAGTGTATTCAGGAGAAAAATATGACTGTAATGTCTATTGAAGAGAGATAAAAAGGAGATCTGCTGAAGGAGAAGTAATGAATTTACACTTCCAACATCCATTCTGAGGTGCAGAAGATACATTACTCTACATTATGCCTATATTAGACTTAAATAAATTTCATTATGAAAACAAGATTAGAGGAGAGCAGTGCAATTTGAAAACAGCCAGTAATTATATGATTGCTTAAAATAAAGAGCTTTCAGGGTTGTAATACATGCACTTTTGGATAACAATATATAAAATACATATTAAAATGATGTAAAGGGACAGCATTAAATATACCACAGTAGAGGGCTCAGGGCTGCCTTTAACCCCTCCTGTCCCTCTCTGTTCTGGACACAGTCTAGCTTGCCTCATGGGAAACAATGAGGATGAATCCCATTTATTGGGGAAACAGAGTGATACACTGGGAAACATTTAGCACAGTGACAGATGTTGTGATTGCAAAGTGCCACCAGGAGAGGATTGTTGTGCTGTGGCTCCATGCTCAGCGCTCTGACAGTGCTCACACAACACTGGGAGCTCATGCCCTGCCCATCAATAACTGGTAATACACTGAAGCCCCTCCATCCGCAGCAATGAAGCTTCTGCAGTCAAAATAATGAGCAGCCACAACTGTTTCCACACAGATAATTCCTCCATGTGGATCCACCAGCCATCTTCTTCCCCAAAATGTGTTGCCTTGCAGAATTAATTCACATTCTTACTATGCAAAGTTCCTTGGTACCAGCATTGCACAGTGCTGTCTGCTTTCTGCCTGAGGTCCTTGGTTACCAAAAAATACCTGGAATTGTGTGGTAGAACAGCTTCTGTAGGATGTGCATTTGTTAGTAATGCATGGGGAACTTTTTGGCTCATTTTTAGTAACCATTTTATGCAACCTGTCTGTAAGCAGGATGGAAAATGCAACCTGTTGATTTCTAAAACATTGCTCCCAGTGCTACAACTCTTGGTTCATTGGTGAAACAGATTGGCAGTCATTGCTTAAACACTGGGAAAGGAGGGCAGGCACCGGGCTGGACCAGGGAGAGACCCGGCAGTGCCAGGGCAGGGCTGTTCTGCCACTGGGGATGGGGACATGAGTCCCTGTTGGGCATGGGGTCCCAGCGGTGGGGAGGGGGATAAGGGGGTCCCTGGGGCTGGATCTGTGTGACTGCCCTGCTCCAGGGACCTGCCAGACTCCTGCACAAACCCTTTCTGCTCAGAAGCTGTGAGGAGTTGTCACAGATGTCCCTGATCAGCCTCTGTAGTTAATGTGTTTTTACAGGATCTGAGTACAACTCTAAACATTAAAGTTTACATGGGTGCATCTTCCAAGTGCCCAAATTTTGGCATGCTGAAGCTGGACCTATTTTAATTAAATGCAAATTCTTCTTTCCTCCAGTTTTATTCAGGGAAATACTGGTTAGAATCACAGCAAAATTTACCACGTCAGATGGTCAGAAAATAATTTAGAAAGAGGAAACAGAAATGAATTTTACTTCAATTAAAAGTAAGGAACCTCCTGTCTGAGCAGGCCCAAAGAGGCTGTAGGTTTGCCTGAGGTTCTGAGCTGCCTCAGGACCATGAGGACACTGATCCTTCACGAGGTGGACATGCTTTAAAGGGATGTGTTCCAAGCATCCTCCTTGCTATCACTTGAAAGATAATAAATGCAGTTTATTTATCACTCGGTATTTTTCTATATGAGAAGCTTCAAAACTAGTTTTTACTTTGCTAATATTTTTACTTTTCCTTCTTGTCTCTCCTCTTCCCCTTGCCTGAAGATGGGTAGAGGTGTGACAACACGATGCTGTAGTAAAACGCTGGTGCAATATTATCTGAGCTTATCTGGCTCAGGAGTTCTGATCAAGGCCTTTAAAAATAATTTCATTGGAATGGTCCACAATGAAATGTGCAGACTGAGATCAAGGCATGTCACGGGAGCAAAGCTGTGCCCTGGCAGGACAGGAGAGCAGTGGTACTGCTGGAGGGATGCAGGGTGTGACGCTGGGTGGGTCCTGCCATGACCCACTTACAGCTCCTGGGGCGCGACGCTCGGTGCTCGAGCTGTGACATGCCAGGCAGTCAGATGACATGACAGCAGGAGATCTTCAGCTCTCACTGAATAATTTAACTCTGAAAAAATGAAATCAACCTTCCTCCCCTGGAAGTGTAGAGTGGAAAGAGAGCTGCAAGGGAGAGGGAGGGGAAAAATCGAGGTTTGAGAAAACCCAAGACACCCTTTGAGGAACATTTTTTATAAGTTAGTTTTATAGTCCATTTAAATTTCCAGAATCTTTCAGTCAATAACTGATATGTTGATGTTTCCAGAACAAGAAAACTTCAAACATGACTTTTTAACAATTTTGGCTACACTTGACTGAGGTATTTTATTTTCCCTGCCAGCTCTAAAGAGGAGTCCAGGAGACAATAGGTACCATTCTGAGTGCAGCATCATGAGGAAAATGAATTTTGGTACCTAGGAAGTCAAACCCAAAGCCAGCTTATTCTTTTCTTTCTATGCCAGGTGGAATGCGTACATCTTTATATACAGATGAAGACACAAAGGGAAAAGATTTTGCATGAAGAGAGCACATCAGAGAGACCAATGAAATGCTCTGAGTATCAAATGTGCATGGCTTGGTGCAAATGGTTTATTAGAAATACAAACTACCTTTAATCTGACAGGCACTGGCCACCAATGGCATGGGGAAAGCCTGAGGGCTGGTTTGAATGGACCCTGACCCTCCTGCAGACACCAGTCTGACAGAGCCCTGCCTGGGGATGGAAAACTCCCACAAGCTGGGAAACCGCACTGTGGTTCAAAGTGCCTCAAAGTCCTCCAGATTTGGCACTGCTGCAGCCACCCAGCACCACTCCTCCTTCCCACACAGTCCAAGGACCATCCTGCTCCCCAGCAGCAGGGCTGGGCCGGGCTCTACCAGGAGAAGGAGCAGCCAGCAGCACTGAGCTTGGGCACAGGCAGTGCTGAGACTTCCTACCACTTGAGAGAGGTCTCAGATTAGACTTGGGCTAAAAGAGGGTTTTTCCAGTCTATGTCCTCAGTGAGCCAGGACAAATGTGGGTGACCAGCATGGAAATCTTATAAACAATTCCATTTATTCTTTGGGATACTTGATACAAAATGCTTGTATAAAGTCCATTTCCCCAAAAGGCACTTGTAAAACAGATTCATGCCTTGATGAACAAACACAGAAGATTATAAAAATCACCCAAATGTGCTTATGAAAGTCCCAAAGAGATGAAGGGAAGATCTGACTGCAGTAATGCTTCAGTCAGCTCTGGAAAGTACACTGCCTGTGGCAAAGAGGTACTTGCCAATATTTATGTTATTGCTCTCTCTCATTCTCCTGGGTAAGCCTACCCATCACTCCAGACTGACACCAGCAGTAAAGGCCCCAAAATGTGTGTGAAACTGAGAGTCACTGCAGCCAGCTCTATTTATTACCACTGGCGGTTAACAGAGCACCTGCTCGATGCTTTGATTCACTATCTTTGTAGACACAGAATATGGATTGACTGGTTTGGATTCCCCTGGCCCCACTTTTTAAAAATAAATACTCCTGTTCCTTTCCAGGTCCGCTGGGACACGCGAGAGCTCTTGAAGATAATCAGGGACGTAAGTGATTGCTTCCCCAGTTCCTCAGGTCTGCCTGGGTAAATGTCACAAGCCTTCCTGCCTTTGATTAACATCTCATTTCATTTAAATATTTATTGATCTTTTATCTCCCTGTTTTGACATGGGCTCTTGCTGCCTTGCTGCAGAGACGTGAGCCACCAGCAGTAGGGCAGGTGGAGCCACATGTGTGTGAACAAATCCCCCTGGCATTTCCCAGATCCACTCTTCTGAAAGACAAGCAGGCACTACAGTTTTTTGATGAGAGATAAGGAGGTCGTCAATAGCACATCGGTTCAGCTCAATTACATTTTTAATTTCCTGAATGTTACAAATAATCTTTTCTACTTTCAACGACTCTTCAATTAAACATAAAAGAAGATCTTTTGGGCAGTGCTTTCCAAACATTCAAATGTGGCTGTTATTTCTTTCCAGCTATCCCATCCATGTAGTGAGGCAGAAATCATGTCCAATAGTGTTTCCAGAGGAAGCTTCCAGACTTATTTTCCCTCACATTCCACAGTAACTTAGGAATTTACTGGTGTGCAGTGAATAGCTTGTGTTTATTTAATTTTAAAAAAGACATGGATTTAGTAGACTTTGGTATTTAGACAAGGATTATATTAATGAGCAAAAGGATTTCAATTTCTGTGCAGGCTTTTGGACCTTGCCTGTTGGAGAGCTAAGTGGGAAGTATCCAGCGGGAAGGGGGACTGAGGAAGGGATTGCCATAGAGCTCTTCCCTCCACAACTTTACCTTTTTTTTTTTTTCAAGAAACGCCTTCAAACAAACTAGAGATTCCATGAGCATCCAGAATGCACCCGGACACTACATGTGTGCTCAGCCTGAGCTGTGTGACCAGCTGGGTGGTGTTTACCAGCCCAGGGGTCTCTCTGAATTCCTTCTGTTGCGGCTTAAAAGTGCCCTTGGCACTTGGTTCTTAAGGCAGAAAGGGAGAAATCTCACAGCCAAATCCTGAGGTTAGTTGAAGACATTTGGACAATGAATTTTTCTATGTACTGTTCATGCTGTTTATGTCAAAAGAGGAAGGAATAAGGCGTAACTGCCAGGGTACATGACTGACCCATGTCAGTCTGGGGTGACAGACCAGTCTTCTGTCTTGGTGTAACACCCTGGCCACTGGGCCTTCCTTGCAGCTCCCATTCCCTAAGGTGCAGGAAACCCAAGAAGAATTATCACAAATGGAACTTTATTTGTATTTAGATGGGCACCATATGTCTTATCGATTTGATAGTGGAGCTGTTTCCAATAAATTGCATTTATTCAGACAAAAATAAATGTCAATAGCTCTAAGTGGGAGTGCTGGCAGGAAGAAATGAACCTGGAAAGGGCACAGGTCAGAACCTGGGCTAATCTGATCCAAAAATGGAGGGGCAGCACAGTGGCCTTATCGAGCTCCTTTGAATACTGCAACAGCAACAGGCAGTGATTGCTTTTGGCCTTTTCCTGCATAATGATGTGTTGGTGGTAAACTGTGAAAGTAAATTAGAGATGTTCTCTCTTTTTTGGCAGACATTGTTGAAGTACAGAGGAGCTTTTTCTGATTTTCCTTCAAGAGGACACAGCTTTTTAAATAGGGAGTATATTCATGGCTTACTTCACCAACACAGAACCAGGATCATGTACAGTGATTTCAGTTTCCAGGACACATACAGGATCATAGTTTGAAAATAGGCCACAGATAACATGAATAGGGAAAACTACCACCATCAAAAAAATTATTTTTAGCCACCCTTTAGCAAAGGGCAGTAAGCAGGTGGGTATCTCAGTCACCCTGCACTGAGGATTGCACCAACTAGCACTCACCATTTCTCATCTTCTCTATCCAATTGGCTCTTCGTGTATGGATCCTCATTACTCTAATATGGAATCTCTTGCCTTGCTCTCACACGTCCAAAGACCTGTTATTTTCAACAGTGTTAATCTGAATTTATGATCCTGTATCTTAAAAGTAAATAGATAGTTGGTTTTATTTACTATGGAAGGTATAGAGGGATAAATAGCCAACAGCTCTAACATGAGAGCTGTATTTGCATCAGAAATCCAACTGGAAGAGTTCTTTCCTCTTTCCACACCAGTCAAATGGTGTGGAGACCCAATGCAGTTTTATATCTGCAAACTGTGGACATCAGACTCCCAGGCAGAGAATAACTACTAAATTTCATTTGAAAAAAGAAAAAATGAGCCAAATCATTCAGAGAATGAGTTTCAAAGGACCATTGTGTTCAAGAGACGTGACCCTAGACAGTATATAAAGCAAAAAAAAGTGAAAGTCATCGATTATATGACTCACTGTGAATTATGTACACGTCCTGTGCTAACAAAAATAACAGCTTTCATCCAATTTAAGACTTAAAGAGGAAGGTAACAGCTTTGCATCTGCTTCGCCTTGTCACGGTCCACGGAGTCTCAGCCAGGACATTCTGTACAAGGTTTGGATGTGTAATGTTTTACATGTGATCTGACACGGAGCACTGGAGGTTTGATAGAGCCCTGCAGGTTCTCCAGACAGAGAATCATGAGGGTGATTTTCAGTGCTAGCACTTATTAGATTAATTTGCTGGCCTCGTGCTGCTTTTCTTTTGCATGGAGTTCTCATACATGTTTGCTGTTGAACATGTAGTTACTCCAAATGACATCTGAATGGCTCTGCAGGAGCACAGAACTCCACTGGCAAGTTTTCTAAGCTTTGCTTGAAACAACCAAATTGGGCAATGTAAATTTCCTTAGGTACTGGACTCAACAGTAACATTTCAAATGTGGCCAACACTGGTTTGTGATATCACTTGTTTTTCCACATCATATTGTTGCTGCTTCAGAAGTGACAGTAACTGGGCAGCCGTCTGTGCTGTTCCATTCACTGTCTCTCCCAGCATGCAAATGAAATAAACCAAGCTCAGTAAAAAAATAATCCCTGAAACCTCTAAACATTCACTGAGAGCAATATTGCTCTGTTGTCTGGGAGACCACAACAAAGTCTTCTTTCCATTACAGCCCTTGACACAACTCCCTCTGACTGAACCCAGGGGCAGGGGCAGCCCTGCAGTGCATCCTGTTTGGTTGCCCAAGCATTAAATCCCTGGAGCCAGAGGAGCTGGTGGTCCAGCACACAGGTTTCCTCATGGTGTGTTTCCAGCCAGAGCAGAATTCAGAGCAGAATTCAGTGTCCCCAGGTTCCAGCGCTCCACAGGGTTGGTGTCCTGCCAGGTGCAGGAAAACTGGCTCTGCCCTGGTGTGCTCTGGAGGGGCAAACACAGGGATCCACCACGAGAAAGGACACACACTTCTTTTTCCTTTAAATTCCCACAACAGTACTACTGCATTTTAATAAAATCCCAGTGAATATTGGCATGTCAGGCTCCACAGTTCCCAGGCACGTATTTCTGTGTTCAGCTGAGTCAAAATATAAAATAACAACCCAAGCCAAGTGTGTCCCCAGCCCCAAAGCCCAGAATGTCAAGCTCCAGAGAAGGCAATTTAAAATGATGGCAGTTCTCCACCTAGACAGACTCATTTTCTAATTCAGACCAACAAAAGGCTCTTTCCTGGTTTGTTTAGAAGCTGTAATTGCAGAAGTCACTGGCAAATCAAGCGTAAAAGTGCAGAGGTGTGGGGAAAAGTCTTTCTATTGGAGAAACCCCATGATAAGTGATCTACTTGCAGCTCAGCCTGGGGTTTTATTATTAGAGTATTTACCATTAACTCCATCTCTAGTGGCCAATTACTGTCCTTTTTATGTCTTTTTATTGTGAGACTCAGAGAACACTCTGCAAACAAGCCCCTTCAGATATTCCTCAGCAAATATTCCTGTGATTGCAGGCCTTCCCTTTCCTCTGTGCCTGCCATGTCTGCAGAGGTCCGTGGAGCTCTGTAGGACCCCACTGCTCCCAGGGCATTCCAGCCCCTGCTCCAGCCCCACTGTTACCCCAACATGCCCTGGAGGCAGTGAGAGAGCTCCTGGGGCACCCTGGGATCAGCTCTGTTCATCATCACATGATCAGCTCTGTTCAGTCATTTCCACTGGATCAGCCCAACCTGAACCCAGTCCACCTGGAACATGTTTAACCCAGCCCAGGGAAGGTCTTTGGGTGCTTCCCTACCTCCTGCTGAGAGAAGTTCCAGGATTTGGGCTATAAAAATGTTTTCCACCAGTTCCCTTTCCCCTGTCATTGTCACTCTTGGCTGGGACAGCTGGAAGTTCAAGGATGTGGCACCTCCTCTTCTTTAGATCCATTGCCATCAATTTGGTAGTGAGTGTTGAGTACTAAGGGCTAAACAAAACCTTTGGATATTAGTTACAATGCACTGTGAGAAAGGAAACTCTGTAAGATTTTTAAAAACTTGTCTGATACATATTTAATTTAAAAAAAAAAAATCCTTCTACTTTGTGCTGGCCTGACCTTTCTGCTTGGCTAAATGCTGTTTGAATGTCTGTTGCTGTTTCTGTGAGCATCTGGGTGCGCAGTGTTGTGAAGCAGGGTATCAGTGAGGTACCAGCAGAGACATTCACCTTAAAGGCACCGTGTATGTGCACTGGGTAGCTGGATGTTGTGTGTCAGAGTCATTGCATTACCAGCCCTTGCAGCAGCTTCCTTGGTGCTGTTAATCGTGCTGATTGCACATCAGTGTCTGTTCGAGCAGGCGGTGTCTGGGTGCTCACTCATCCTGTGGGATGGGGTGTGGGCAGCAGGGACGTGGGCCAGGTCCTCCCAGCAGGTTCCTGACCATGACAGACCTGTTCAATAAAGGGCTCAGCTGCTGCACTGACCTCTCTGCCCAGCCCCAGCTCATAATGGAGTTAAGGCACATCACATCTACATTTAGGCAATCATTTTACAGGAACACGTCGATGTTTCCCTCCTGCCCGGTCTGCTCTCCCTGCCGGGGTGTGGAGCGGCGGGAGACATCACTCAGGATGGTGATCACTGTTATCAGGGGATGGCTCATTTCTAGGAGTGCAGCCCATGCAATTCCCAGAGGCTGCATGAAAAATGAGCCACTCGGGCGGGCGAGGTGGGTGTGTTGGAGAACATTTATTAAAATTGGTGTTCTTGTACAAAGCTAAACTGCAAAGTACAGGAGAGCAGCAGGAGAACACCTCACGCTCAGGGATGGGCCTTAAATATTCACATTCAAGAGCTGCTTTGTCAGATCCGCTCTGTTCTCATTCTGGTCTATATTCATACAAGTTATTTTTGGGTTCCAAATTTTGACCTTGGTGGTGGCAAGTCACACAGAAATACTTTGTAAAGACAAATGCATATACATGAAGACAAATACAAAGTGCTGCAGCTCTTTGTCAGGCTGACCTGGCTTTGATACACTGTCTGTCAGTTTCTATATTTATCTTTTTATTTGTATTATCTTAGAAAAAATATTTGTATATTGACAAGGATTCTAATGTAGACAAAAAAGACAATGTCCAGCCTAAATCCCCACTGCCCCAATCCCACAAAAAGCTCCAAACCCACAAAAAATCCCATCCTTGAGTATAACCATAGTTACTTGACAGAAACCCCACCATGTACTCAGGGACTCAGTTACTGGTGACAGGGTGACAACATACTGAGATCCACATACTTGTGGATTTAATGTGCTCTTATGAACTCTTCCTGTTCAAAACAAAATATATGAAGAATGATAAAACATATACCCCAAAGCATTTTCTGTGATGAAGTATCCTGTGTTTCAGTGCACCTGTAATGTCTGTGCTCCCAGGCTTCAAGTCTATTATTTACACTTGCAAATGGAATTTAGAAAAACGTTCCAGGAGGAAATGTGCCTCTTCAGTGTATTGTTTTTAAATGATCAATGTGCATTTCAAGTCTATGAGCTTATTTATTGTTGTCTGACCAAGTGTGATGGGGGGCAGCTGAGGGAGCTGGGAGGAAATGGCCTCAAACTGTGTGAGTGTAGGTTCAGGTTGGGCCTCAGGAGCAATTTCTTCCTGGAAATGATGGTCAGGCATTGGAAGGGGCTGCCCAGGGAGGGGTCGGAGTGCCCATCCCTGGAGGTGCCCAAGAAACAACTTGCTCTGAGCTGGGTAACAAGATGGGGGTCAGTCACAGGTTGGACTCAATGGTATGGGAGGTGTTTTCCAACCCCTCTCTGTGAGTGCAGACCTGGGGTGGTCTTTACTGGCACAGCACTGCTCATGGCCCTGGGGGTCACAGGAGCATCTGCTTTTTCAGCCTCCTGGGGCAGTGACAGGGCTGGTGCTGCTGTGCTGCTCAGCTGTGGTGGTGCTGTGGGCCAGCCCCAGGCGTGTCCCCTCAGTGTCACTGCATGTCCCCTCAGTGTCACTGCATGTCCCCTCAGTGTCACTGCGTGCCTGGTGTGCCAGCTCCAAGCATTTCCTACTCCAAGCATTTCCTAAGGTCCTTGCTGGGAGCTCCTGACCCTTTTCTCCAGCCCCGCCACTGGAACATGTGCTGTAGGAGGTACAGGCATCCCTGACATCATCCCATGCCTCATGCAGGTGTTTCACAGTAATTGGTTTGAGGCTCACCCTTGAAGTGCAGCCATGTAACAGTGCTGTGCTCTGATTTCATATCACAGCCTTGCTGAAAACTTGGGGCCTTATCTCAGCTTGGCAAAAACGTAAACAGCAGCAAGTCAACATATCTGTAACAAAATGGAATTCTCCTGAGCAGAACCTGAAATCCCAGTGCTGGAGCAGATTGTTTCTGAAGTGTCTGACATGTGAGGGAAGGTCTGAACCTAAAATCCCAGTGCTGAAGCAGATTGTTTTCCAAAGTGTCTAACACGTGAGGAAAGGCTTTCAAAGATGAGCAGAACCAGAATTTCACTTGGAGGTAAATCATTTTTAGGGAGGGAGGTGTAACTTGTATCCCCTTGTGGGGATGTTTTCTGGGACCACAGGACAACAGAGAGGATGTTCAGGGGGAAGGGAAGACCGTAAAGCAGACTGTTCTTGAAGGATCCTGTGTGAGTATCTGGAATCACAGTAGTCCCCAGATCCCTGGCTGAGAAATTCTGTGTACAGTAGTTGTAAAGGAAGATGATTCTGCTTGTCCTTACAGACGTAAGTACAGAATTGGTCCTGCTGGAGAGCTTGTACAGACAAAAAAGACACCATTCCCGACTGAAGTGTTTTCAGAAGGATCCCTCCTGAGCCAGGGAGGCGGCAGGAGCTGAGTGTCTCATCCCTGCGATGCTCCCGAGCACTTGTACACGGGCTCGTCTGCTAAAGATCAGATTTTATTTCCCGGCAAAAGATGTCCCATCTGCCACATCAAATTCTCCTAACGGCACCATCGTGACTTCGAGCACAGCTCTACATGCCCAGAATCCTGGTGTGAACTTCTCCCGCTTGATCTGTGGCCATGAGAGGGCTCGGTGCTGCTTTGCTCTCTGCTGTGGCTGTGCTGGGGCTCCCTGGGCACTGGGACAGTGCGGTCTGGGCTGGGACTGTGGGACTGCTGCCTTTGTTCCTGCCATGGCTGTGAAGCCGTGACAGTGCTTGTGCTTCCTGAATGCACATCTAAACCTGGGGGAAGGGGAAAGGCCCAGCACTTACACAGTTTTGCTTCCAGGCACTTGGTGTCTGACTTGAATCTCTTGCCCTAGAGCCCCTGAGGTGCGGTGGGGTGGGATGTAGGGGTGTTCTGCCCTTTTTCTTAGGTTTTTTTTAACTGCTGTGTTGCTGCCCTGGAAAAAATGAAGCTTTCTGAAGGGCTCCTTACCCAGCTGTGGGTGTGGGCAGCATGGTTTGACATCTTACAGTGGAAAATCCAAGTGCAAATAACCAGCCAGAAGAACTGTGTGTGGCCAGCGATGAGAGGTGACCCTGACATGCATCTCCTCCTTCAACCCTCTCTGCGAGGCCCATGGCCTGCTGAGTGCTGCCCTGCATGCCACGGACATTGGTAGGTTGAAGACATACAGCAGGGCAGGGAGGGAATTCCTCAGCTGTGCTGAAGTCTGTCCTGATGCTCCCCACGCTGTGGGACCAGCCCACCATCCCCAAGAATTCCCCCAGCTTGGGGCAAAAATCAGCAAATAGTTGGTGGGTCCATTTCTTTGCTGAACGGGTGGGATGGAGGATTGCTGCTGGTACTGCTGACATGGCCCTTGGCTGCAGTTCACAGCCTTTCCCCTGCTGGGAGGGGCTCACAGGGCTTGGGGACAGCACCACCTTCCAGGCAGGATTCCTTGTGTGAATGGGCTGGGGCAGGACACGGGCAAGGAGCTCTGTGGCCGGGACTGGGTGGTGGGGTAGCCATGGGGCAGGAGGGGCAGGAGGGAGCAGAGAGCTGGGGAGACAGTGTGGGGTCAGCGCTCCCACAGGAGCATCTTGGGGTCCCAATGCACCCCACTGGCCCCGGCCCCCAGGGTGCTGCTCCCCACAACCCCTGGCCCACGTGTGACCACAGCTCACCAACACACCTCTGCATTTACATGGAAACACCGGGGCCTGAGAACCTCTTACACCTCTGCTGCTGCAAAAAGTCATTAGCAATGGGAGGCCAGTTAGAGTTACTTGAATTAAAATGAAAAGCCATCTGAAATGTCTAAATATTGACTCTGCTTTCTGCTGGTGACATCAGGAAGCCTTTTCTCCCACCTCCGAGCTCAGGACTGTGATTTCAGATGTGGATACAGCACAGCTTTAGCAATTAAAAATGGCATTCCTGCTAGAGCTCTTGTAACTGAGAAGTACTTAAAAGGAGCTAAAAATCAGACTGAAGCTGTTCCATTATTTTCCTTCTCATGTTGATGCTGAAAATCTGGCAAGCCATTAAAGGCAACAGGATGTTGCAGCAAAGCCAGTATCTATTGCTAGTTGAATCTACTGAAAAATTAAGTGTATATTAAATAGTTTTAGCTTTATCTTAGGAAAAAAAAATATTCTTTTTCTGTTTTGGCAGTGTGAAAAAAATGTTCCTGGCTGAACTGCAGCCTTTAATCTTTTCCTGTTTTAGGTAACCAGCACTGCAATAGCTGCTGGTGGCAAAACCGCCCCATACAGAGAAAGAGGAATATGCAAATCCCCCACTGATCAATACTTTTACTGGAACAAAAATCTTTAAAGCTTACAATCAATTTAAAATATAATCCAATCCTTTTAATTTGATAAAGAGCCCTTTTCCCCATCCCTCATGCAGGTACCTGTTCTAGTGTTCCAGTAAGGATTAATCAGCTCTAGGAAACTCCATGCTGGGTAACACTTCCCAGAAGGGCCTCACCTGCTGGGGGTGAGGTGCTTTCCACACACTGCCCCACATTCTGCAGGGTTTAAATGAACCCACTAATGACACTGGAGTAGGTGCATGGCTGCAAGGCTGTGTCTGCCTGCCCTCCTGGTTGGATGCTCCAAGACAGGTCTTTGAGGACTTTCCCCTCCCTGGTGCAGTGGACTCACCTGGGTGGTGTTTGCCTGGCTCAGGTAGGAGAACATCTTGCTCAAGGCACAGCTGCTCCTCCCTGCAGGCTTCCTCACTGGGCCTTAGAAATACACAAGAGTGAATTGACATGAAATACATTACAAATCGATGTTGACTTTTTGTTTTCCCTTTGTTTCATTGCAGGAATGTACAGTTGGTTCACTTGTTTATTTTGGTATTTTCCTGGAAACTGGAGCTGAGTTCCCGCAGGTTGTGGCTCTTCTGGTGACCCTTTGTGCCTGTGCAGGACTGCTTTCCCCAGGAAAGTACAAGAGGGCAATGAAATCTCAGTCCGAGTCAGGATGTCTTAACATCTCACCTCCTGCTCTTACTGACTGATGGCCACAGCGAGTAGAAAGGGAAATTTTCTGTAATTTTCTGCTTCCCATCATTCTGAGACTCCAAAGCTGATGAGGTCAAATGGCTTCTCTTACAGAACACTAGATTAAGAGTCAAGCAAGTCAGAAATATTTACTTCAGATCAGTGGAGATGTGAAAGAAATGCAAGAATTGTCTTGCCAAAGTTTGGCTTCTGAACTGAATCCAGCAGAAAAGCATTTCTGCAAAACGCTCCACTACAAACAAATTGAAAACTGCTGCCCTGTTACAGCACAGCATGTGCCCAGAGCAGGCTGGGAATCCAGTCCAAGGCTAGGCTGGGGGGAGCATTTTAATGCAAATCCCAGAAAATCCAGGGTCAAATTCAGGCTGTTTTTCAATTTCCATCTCACTTTCAGTTTGAATAAACCTAAATACTAGAGTTTCAGAATGCTCTTTGCTCCTGCAGACTCTGTCAATGTGTCCCAGAGGAGCAGGAGAGCTACCGGAGGGTTCTGTGGGGATCATGTCCTGTCCCGTGCCCGCTGTGCCCACCACGGACACGAGGCCAGGGAGCAGTGGTGGCACTGGACACCATGAGGAGGTGGGAGAGGGCAGGTTTGGGTGCCTTATGCCCACTGTCCCCTGCCAGCAGTGCCCTGGTTAGAGCAGGCACTGGGGCTGGAGGAGAGCCCCGAGGGGAGCCAGAACAGCCCTTCCCAGGGATCCTGGTCCCATCAGCACAGTCTCCCAGTGCTTGATGCCACCCCTCCTGCTCTGCAGCCTGGGATCTGCCAGAGCCCACATCCATGTCTACCACAGCGTTTGCCCCATTTTTATTCCATGGAGAGGTCGTGGAAGCCAAGTGAGATGCTGTTCCCAGACATGCTGAAGGCAGCAGGTGGCAGGGGCTGCAGGACCCCAAGGCTCTGTGGGGCACAGCATGGAGGGGCTGAAGGGCACACAAGTGACTTAGCGTACAGCCCTAAAACACCCTCAGTTTGGTGCCCTCAGTGTCCCTGAATCTGCTGTAGGAAATGGTTTCTCTGAGACCTGGATGGGGTCTTGGTCTGGAATGGTGCTCCACTCACCTCCCTCCTCCAGACCCTCCACAGCCCCCTCCTCTCCTCAGCCCCCTCCTGCCTCTTGCAGCAGCTTCCCAACTGAGGGAATTACAGAGCCCTGTGCAAGTGCTCCTCAAAGCATCACACATAGGAAATTCATCTCATTAATCAACTGCATAAACATTGGTATACACAACCCCCCCGGGCTGCAGATCGCCTTCTGTGCCTTGGGAAGTGCAGAAAAATGTGTAATCAGTATCAAATCTGTTTCCAAACAAGTACGGGGAGACTGAAACTTCACTTCACTCTCAACAGGTTTATAGAAAATGTTGGTGTGTTATAAATGTTAAAAGCTACAAGAGCATTGATTTGCATCTCTCTGAACATGCCATGATCTGCACCCGTGTGGGCAATACATGGACTGGGATCTTCTGTGGAGCATTTGCAAATAACAGATGCCTGATCCCTTGGCTTCTCTGAAGGGTTCTTTCTCCTTGTCCCTCATTTGTGCACGACAGTGTTTCGCTGCTCTGTCTTGAAACTCAGTTAGATGTGCTGGGAATGAGGTTAATTGGGTGTATTTGTGTATCTGCATCCGGGCATTCCTGAGCAACTGAATCCCAGTGTTTCTTGGATGTTTTGTGAGAAAAAACCCATTGTGTAATGCATACAATGACATATTTGAGTGTTCTTACCTGTCCTGTAGATCTTTCCTCTCTCTAATAATCACAACACATTTAAGAGCCCTGAAGAGACCTAACTAAAATTGCATTTTTCGTCAATAGGCACTCAAATAGCTTTTTTATTTTTGTTCTTTTTTTTTTTAACATGAAGCTATATGGAAGAATTATACTCAAGTTGCAATCAGTAGTGCTGGGGAAAATATG
>JAWWEW010000006.1:305447-355401 GCA_035583185.1 Anabacerthia variegaticeps | reverse complement strand
AGGGATCCAGGGGCAGCCACAGCTTCTCTGGGCACCCTGTGCCAGGGCCTGCCCACCCTCCCAGGGAAGGATTTCCTTCTACTATCTAATTAAAATCTACCTTCCTTCAGCTGAAAGCCATTTTCCTCTCTAAATTTAAAGCCCTCTTGCACCTTTAACAAGCAGAGATTCCAAAGCCACAGATGAGCAGGAAGGGAGAAGGGGAAGAAGGGAGGAGTGTGAGCCCCACATGCACCAGGTCAAGAGGCTCCTCAGCAGGTGATGAGGGTGTTGCTGCTGGACCAGGGCACTGCCTCTTTCCCTCTCTCATTACAGCCTCATCCCTGTCAGGGAGGTGAGAACCCCAAGGGAGGCAAACAGCATGGCCAGCATGGGGAAAACTGGCAGGTTGTGTTGCCCAGCCAATGCTCTGCCCTGTTTTGTGTTACTGCTCAGAGTACATTAACACCAGACTGTGACACATGTGGAGGTGTGAAGCCGAGGACCAGTCGGTGCTGTGAAGTTTCCCACTTTATCGGTTACAGAAGCAGCTCTGCCAACTCGGGGCTGTGAAAGCTCAGTGCTCGATACGCTCACAACTTCTCAGCTTTTAAATGGGGGGGGGGAGCAGGTCCAGTGGGCTCCTCACCCTGCCCGGGTCTGGGGGAGCAGGGAGGGGTGTGCATGTGTGTGCATCATGGAGTCCTGCAATGTCCTGGGTTGGAAAAGACCTCAAAGTTCATCTCTTTCCACTCCCTGAGCTGTCTGAGGTTGCGGGTCCTGGGTGCCTTTCAGCCCTGTGGGCTGCGCTGGTGGGAGCCCCCAAGCTCCCAGGGGCTGGGGACCACCAGGATGCTGCAGCAGGGCAGGATCACACACAGTGCTGTAATTGGGAGGGCTTCAGCTCTCAGGGAAACCCTTCCCTTGGGCTCTTCTGGAAGCAACGAAAAAATCTGAGAAAAGTCAATGCGACTGAGGTGTTGCCCAAACCTGGCTTCAATCCATAAGCAGAAACTACACAAAATTTGCAGAAGTTTAAGTGAAAATAGTTATAAACAACAGCAAACCCCCAGATACTTGGGGTATGACATCCTGTGGGAACTGCTGAGGCAGCTGCATCCTGCATAAAGATTATTTTATGATAATGCTGCGGGGTCAGGGAGCTCAGCACGACTCCCAGCTCTGGCTGAGCACTGATAATGCCAGGAGCAGAGCTCCCAATCTCCTCATGTGGCTGAGCCCTGAGAAGAGGCATCAGAGAGAGCACAGGATGGAGGGGTGCAAAGGGCTGCTCCAAACCAGGACCCTCGAGTTTCCCTCCCCTCTCCCATTCCCAGGACAGAAGGGAAATTTGTAAAGTCAGAACTTCAATATTCCAACTGGAATTAACATATTTGTTTTTAACATTCTAGACTCTTAATTTTAGCATCTTATTTTGTGATACTTGAATTAGTATGTGTGATGTGAAACCAACTTTGCAGCATGTTTTAAAGTCCCAGATGGGAAAACACAAACATCTGGTGAGTGCTGGGGATGGGACCCCCTTTGCCTGACAATCACCCTGGGACTGTGGAGGGGAAAACACCCACAGAAGTCCCCCCAAAGGCTCTTTGCAAACCACAATCACAGCCGTGATTGTGAACAGCACACACAAATGTGTCCTGGAAGGGGCACATGTTAGTTATGGGCCAATTACACCCTGGTATTAAATCCCCCAGCAAGGAAGGCAGAGTATGCACCCCCTTTCCCTGCCCTGACGTGGAGAGGGAACCAGCCTTTGCTGTTTTCCCAAGGCAGCTGTTGTGTCTCACCTCCTGAAACCCAACCACAGGCTGGTGTGGGTGTGCTCTGCAGCTCATCACTCTGCTACCTTCCAGCATTCCCGTGCTCCCCAGCTGAAGAGCAAATGTCAAAAGCCTTTTGTACCAGTTAATAGGCATAGCAAGTGCTTGTGCATGTGTACAGAAACACAGACAGTGGCTTCCAGCAGTGTCTGCCCCCACCCTCAGCTTCAGGATCAATGGAAAATTGTGTCACAAGTGAACATTTCTAAAGGTTTGTGGCTTAACTTCTGCAATTTGCCTGGCTGAGACCGAGGAGTGTGTGACCCACCTGGAACTGGTTTTGTACAGCCCTGCCCATCCCAAACACAGAGCACTGACCGTGTGGACTGCGGGTGTTTGTGTTCTGCCAGTGGCCACAGTGGCACGGGGACCGTGGCTCGGAGCAGTGGGATGTGCATGCCAGGCACAGTGAGATGGGCAGCATCCCCACACCCAGGCTGCACAGCCTCTCAGCAGAGCCCACAGCCAGCAGCTTTTCTGGTGAAGAAATTAAGCACAAGGCAGTTCAGTTTTAAAAGAAAAAGCAGGGTCTGAGCTGGACAGAAGGGGAATGCCAAGTCCTGTGCTGTGAAAGAGAAAGACCCAGATTTACCATAAATAAACAAATAAAAGTGACCACAAATAAATAAATAAAGGTAACCATTTTCCCCTGTGTGTGGGGCCCTGATTCCAGCATTAGATATGCAGTCTCTTATCACCATATTGCTCATAACATCATTTTACTCATTGCTTTCACACTCAATCACACCTAACATTAGTAACACTGGCACTGTGCAAATACAGCAAATATTAAATGCTGGAGATTATTTAGGCCTTTTGCTTTCAGGGCTGAAGATGTTACTTCCAGCAGCTGGCTGTGAGTGCCCTGTGAGTCCCCAGGCACACGTGGTACCTCACTGCAAGGCTCTATTTACTGGAAGAAGACCCCACATACACCCACATCAAGTCATTTGCACCTTTCTCCTGTTCTTGGCTTTGTGTTCTTCACGTGAGCTGCGGCTCCAGGTTCCTGGCAAGGAGTTTCTGGAATGTCCCTTGATTTCCACACGAAGAACCCAGTACAGCTCATGCAACACCCACTAAAAGCTGAATTGCAACACCCACTAAAAGCTGAATTGCAGTGGAGGAGGGAGCTTTCCACAGTACGACGACAGCCTGTAAAAGTGAAGAATGAGGTGACAGAAGTAGCAGCAAAAATTTTATCACACACAGCCAGTATGAGCCCAGGGAAATTTAGAGAATAAGGTTAATAAAAACAGGATAGAAAATAAATAGTGGAAGGAAAGAGAGGCACAAATTAGCATTTGTTTATTTATTTTTGTTGAGTGCCTCATTCACTGCTGACCTGAAAAAGAGACATCCAAGGAAATGCCAACACCTTGCAGAGCTCATCTGGTGACAGCCACGCAGGGACGGGGGAAGCAGAAGTCACAGAGGCACAGCTGAGGTCAGGGGAGCCTCTGCCCAGGTTTTACAGCCAGCCAGGGAAAGCAGCCCCAGTAAATGTTCACATTTTCCATGTCTTCAAAGATTGCCTTTGCAAATCCCGTTCTTATCAAATCTGATTCTCCCCATTAAAGGCTTTGCTTGGCAGTTTCAGATGACTAATGAGCTCACTAACAATGTTCTCCTGCCATCTTTTTGCTCGGGATGTTTAAATGATCTGCCTGTAAAACCTGTGGTCATTACCCTGTGCTCGTGGTTATTGCTGCTTTTTCTAAACGCATTGTCAAGGTTCCTGAGCCTGGGTGCCTTGAAGGTGACCACAAATTAACAGCTAGTTTGGCTTACTCTTCCAAAGTCTGACTACAACAGTGCTACATGCTGTAAATCAAACCTTGAAATGTATTTACTCAGCAGACAACACATGTACAAACACTTCTGCCCACCAGCAGCACAGCCTGGTGTGTGTCCTCCAGGAAAGGTCACCTTGGCCAGCACCTGCTCTTCAAAGCTCAGCTGAATGCACTGCGGCAGGACTGGCTCCAGAACAAGGAGGAAAGTAGGAGGTTTCCCTTCAGATTCTTCCAGAAACTAATTTCTGTTATTTATATAAGCAAAAGCTTCCACGAACTGAAGGAGGAAATGCATTCCACTTGTGCCAAAATAAAGATGACTCTCAAACACCAGCATTTCAGGTCAGAAAAAATACCCTTCAGACAAAATCCTGTACAAGGTTGTTCTGGAGACAGCATTCATCCAACAAGTTCTGAGCAACCTGACCTAGTGGGAGGAGTCCTTGCTTGTTGCAGGGGATGGCAGGAGATGACCCTTAAGGGTCCCTTCCAACCCAAACCATTCTATGATTCGATGGTCATCATGTGCTAAGACAACAAACCAAAGTCAACAGCTTCCCACGGGGTGCCTGCTCTGACTAAACTTTCTGGCCTCTGGTGGAAGTAAAAAGCAAACCATGTTGACAAGTTAGGTCTTCCCCTGAGTTACCAGTGACCTGTGACTGCACCAAGCCCAATCCAGGCCATCCCCATCCCAGTGCAGCTGCTGCAGCAAGTGGACCCTGAGCTCATCACGTTGTCTTTCCCTGACCACAGAACCACTGCTATGATCACGCCTTCAGAGAGGTCAGGGCCAATATTTGGTTCCTCCCTCACTGACCCCATGCTCCTGATCCACCTTCTCCCCCAAAATGAGCTCCCCCTGCTCCCAGAGAGCTTATCAGCAAATAAATATCAACTGTTCATGCCAGAGGAGCCCTGACCACCATTCTTGATACAATTTCTGCCATTTCTTACCAACTCCTTGCCACAGCTTAGCTCCATCATTCCCAGCTCTGAGCAGCCACCCACTGACTGTGGGGTCACAAGAAGTAATCACTCAGAGCTCAGAAATATTCCAGACATCAAAAGATACAGAGTTCAATTCACATCTGTTCTATGTTACTGAAATACCAAACAATTCCACCAATTTCAGCCCTTGCCCCAGTTCACTTCCAGCGTGGTGATAATCCACAGTCAGCTGGTCACTAATTTAGTCTAATTGCATGTTCAGAGAGTGTGTGTGTGTGTGTGTGTGTGTGTGTGCACTTCTGTACAAACCTGGAGATATGGCTGCTTCTGGTGAAATGCAGAAAATATTTAGTACAAGATGGACCCTAAGAACATTTCAAACTGAACAGTTAAAATTTGTCATAAGTGCAACAAACTCAAAGAGACTAGTTAGTGCAATTTGCTGAGTTTAGTGGTGGGAGCTGTTGGATGCACTTACAGCAGAACTGGATGCCAAAGAAAATGAAGATTTTGCTGTATTTTGGCCTTTTGCTGTGCAAGAAAGTCCACAGAAGATCTGGGTAAAGGTTATTAACAAAGTCCATCACCTAATTGCCCCATGAGGACCCACCTGCTGGGTGCTAGTGCAGGACAAACCCTTGAGAACCTCAGGGCTTTTTTAGGTGGCTTTGTCCCCCAGAAGACACCATCTGCACAGGTGGCTTCAAGCCTGAGGAGCATAGACAATTGAAGTCCCCATATGCTGACTTTGCTTTGAGCTGATAACTAAATAATTGATTGTTAAAACACGAATGTTGGTGCCTAATGCCTTTTCATGTGTAGGCACAGCTGCTCCTAAGATCAGAGGGTATGTTTAAATTTCAAGGAATCGGCTTGTTAGTGGTTAGGGAGTGACAGTACCTCAAGGTAATTGCTTCAAGACATAGCACTAATTTTGTTTTCCCATCCTGCTTAGAGAATAAAGACTTAGTCTCGTTTGTATGTTTTACAAAGGCGTGAAGTCTAAGGCTGTAATCCTCATGGTGTTTTGCTATGGACCATTAGGATAAAAGCAGAACTTACATCTGCAAATGTAATAAACCAGACCAAACACATCTTACTCATCTATGTCTTTTGAAATGATATTTAATTTTGGAATATGAACAATAAAAAGGCAGAACAGCAGGAAAATGAAAAGGCATATGCATACAGTGTGACACCCTCAGTATTCCAGGGTGCGAGAGCAGCAAACAGACAGTTTACCATGTGCCCTTTCATTCGAAAGGCCACCTGCCAACTCATTCCCATTTTCCCTTTGTTGAGTTATCAGATGCATATAAATTAAAGTGTTCCTGGGATATGCTGGAATGTGCATCCGTTCGTGGATGTGCCTGGCTGTGGGGGCTGCTTGGAGACCCACCCGGCAGAGCCCCTGCCAGGCAGAACATCTCACACAGGCTGGCTGCGTGCTCCAGATTAAACAGCCCGTGAATTAAAACACTCCCTGTTCTGAGTCACTTCAGTCCAGATGTCTCAGCAGCCTTTGATACAGTCTTGAGTCTGACTCCTGAGCTGCCTTCAGCAGCCAGGGAGGCTCCTGTTGCTCTGTCAGGTGTGGAGTGAGGCGCAGTGAGGAGAGAGCTTCGCTCTGCTCCATCTCAGCCAAACGGGGGCTGCAGTTTTGGCACGGGATCCTTCACCCCCCTGCCAGTCACAGGTTTAGCAGAGGGGCTGCTTCCCCCTGCATTCTTGATGGCAAATTTGTAAAACAGACCTTTGTTTCCTGTCACACCACAAATAGCCAGAAATCAGGTTATTAATCACTGACAGTTCAGCTCAGAACAGGCAGTGGATGTGTTCCTGACACAGGAATATGACAGGGCTGAGGGAGATCATACAGTAGCCAGTGTGCCCCCCAGCACACACTGAAACACCTATGTGCACACAAACATGCACATGCCCTTGGTGCCCATTCACTGATTCAGAAAGGCTTTGGAAGGATCTCCAGCAGAACACCCCACCCATCCAGCTCTGCCTTCCTGACCATTTTCCTTCTCCAGTTTTGAGAAGGAGACCCGACAGGTGAGTTCCCATTTTTGATGATGAGAAGTTACAACTTTATTAAACACGGTTTTAATGTTACCAGACCCACTTAGCAGTGTCTAGTGATGGGTGAGATCATGCAGAATATGAAATGGATCATTTATAGTGGTTGACTCAGCCACTCTCCACACAAAGACATGAAGCTTCATCCCAGAAAGCCGCAGTTCTGCCAGGCTGGCACTGGTGACTGGCTACAAAACCCCTTCAAACTGGACAAAGAAACCATCAAAAAGGACACTAGATATCTTTCATGCAGAATTCCTCAAAACTCACCAAAATTCCCTGAAGTTGATTTACCTTAAATGTCATATAAAAGAAAAATTAGAAAGCTTTGTATTTTACCTTGATGGATTCACAGTATCCCCCGTGGAAGGAAGTACCACAGACACAGAAATGCTAAATTGATTCTTGTATCAGCACCATCACAGTGATTACCAAATAAATGTATAATTATGATACACTCACAGTATTATGAGGAATAAAAGATCAAACACACCTCTTTATCAGGGAATAGGAGCTGAAACTACAGACTATATCAACATGCCATGCTGAGAGATAAAGATCATGTTACCATTGAATTTTTTATATCCTCCAAAGGTCAAAATCACCTCACCATAAAATTTTCAGTGTCACAAAACTCAGAAGCCGTAAATGTGTTTTTGTTCTAGTATAGTCATGCACACAAATTATTGGAACCCTTAAATTGCTAGAACATCAAATAAAAAAATCAGGACGTGAGAGTTCTCATCATGACATTAGAGTGAATATTTCTGAAAATGTAATCCATTGGAGATGGTCATAATTACTGTAAAATTGCTTCTGAAACTAATTTGCTCATGCACACACAAATGAAACAGAATTACATTTCCCTTTTCTCTCCCTTTTTTTCTTTTTTTTTATTTTATTATTTTTTGGTACAAAGGAAAGAGGGGACACTGGCCTCCTTTGAATATCATAGTTTTGCTCAGGTGTTGGTCCTCTTTGAATTTTGCTCATCAAGGGCCTTGTTGAGTCAGCAGAGACCAAACTTGACACCTCAAGGAGGTGTAGCCCAGACACTGGTCCAGCCACAGGTCTGGAGCTGCCAACAGATGTGCCCACACTCACAGCTGCACACTGCAGTGGGTGGGCAGATGTGCCCACACTGACACCTGCACACTGCTGTGGGTGGACAGATGTGCCCACACTCACACCTGCACACTGCTGTGGGTGGACAGATGTGCCCACACTCACACACTGCTGTGGGTGGACCGATGTGCCCACACTCACACACTGCTGTGGGTGGGCAGATGTGCCCACACTCACACCTGCACACTGCTGTGGGTGGACAGATGTGCCCACACCCACACCTGCACACTCCACTGTGGATGGCAGGCAGGAGTGTCTGCTCTGCCATGACATGCTGAAGAAGAGACATCTGCAGCTTGGAAGGATGAGCTGCCACAACTGCCCACATCACTCCTGATCAGCACCTTGCCAGCGAGCAGAGTTGACACATGCTGTTCTCTCAGAATAACTTGGTGTGTCCCGTTAGTGCCTGCACTGGCTGGGTTGATCTGGTGCTCTCATATGCAGCAGAGGCCCCGGGGGATGAGGCTTCAAGGAGTGCTGGGTGTGTGAGTAAGGAAAGATTGATTATTGGCTTACTTGCTCTCCTCTTGCTCTGTGTGGTAGCCCAGACTGGGGTATTTCTGCATTTTGTCCACTTTACATCTGCCAAGAACTGCCAGGCGTGGTTCTTGCTCAGTCTGCAAGTCAGAGTGCAAAGCCAAGCCAGTCAATTCCTCGGAAAGCCAATACAATACATTGAGAGAGACCCACTGGTGGCTCTTAATCTGAGCACTGTGTGCCTACAGCAGGTGGGCTTTTGGCAGTGTCTTTCCCCTCGTGCATTCCCACAATTGCCATCAGAGGGGCCAGGGGCTCAGTGCCATGGGCAGGGGGCAGCTGTGGGCATGGCTAGACGTGGGCAGGGGGCAGCTGTGGGCTGGCAGTCAAGTTTTCTGGACAGATTTCTTGCTTTTGGAAACTTCATTATTTCCAGTCTCCTGGTAGATTTCAAAGCTGGTGTTTCTGCCACCTTGAAAGAGACAATAAAACTACAAAATCTCACTGTCCAGAGAGATTTGTATATTGCCCCTTGGTTTGTCTGGTCTTCTTTGGGAGCTAACCCCTGGTTACCAAGTCTCTCTGGTCATGTCCTGTTGTTTAAGACTTCCTGGTTTCACGTTTTGAGCCATGGCTTTATTCCAGCTATTTGCCACAGGATGAGAAGCCTCCGACTCGGGTGCAATTTAAAAGCAAATCTGAAGCATGTAATGAGTCACTGTACAAAGGTAAATGTTGTTTTCTCTCAGAGGCAGGTTTGTGTGTGTGTGTCTGTATCGCAAATATTTATCCCATGTTTATTTTATGTACTCCCAACTTCACAAACTGCAGATAAGGGAGTTGACTCTATTGCAATTTTGTTCTTTAATCATGACAAATTTTACTTCTTTACTAAGAATATTATTATTCCCTTGTCATGATTTCAAAATCTTCTTTCTCTGCTGCTGGTAAACCAAACTTAATTGAATTGAATACTGTAAATCATAGGTGCAAGCCCATTACCCAGCCTGAGCTGCTTGAGTTGCACTCATTGGTGTAAAGTCACTAAGTAGATAACAAGGGAGTGCACACTTAGTTGCTGACTCAACAGAGACTAAGATCTCTTCCTGTTTATTTTACCATCCCCAGACCCAGGATATGAAATCTTCAGCTTTGGCATATTATTTATGGTATTAATGCAGCCCTGTCAATGCAACACGCAATGGACACTCTTAGGACTCATTGCTAATGAGATCTTCTGCTTCATGTTGTCAAGCCCAAAGGTGCCATGAAGGTTCCTGTGCACTAATGAGTACATATGGAGGCGAAAGGAACAAGTTTGGGTTTTCTGCAATTGCTGAGACTTTAAACTTTCATTTTGGGTGCACACCACCTTTGGATGTAACACTAGGTTTCCTGGAGGGGGGAGATGGGGAACCTGCTTCCAAGATGTCCCCACAGTGCCTGCAGCCTGCAGCATTCTCATTGCCTCCACTAAAAGGATGAAGTAGATGCAGCACAGAAGTCTGCTAGATATTTTTTTTTTTTTAGACTGATTGTATCTTTTGAAATATTATCTTGAAAGAATCAGCTCATGCTTGAAAACCAGACTGGTGAGTCCTTCCCCTGCCTGTGGGTGGGTTGGGAGTGGTTAACACATGGAGGGGTCCTTCATAGTAAAACCCTACAGAAAAAATACAGCTTCTTGCAAGTCATGCTTCGTCTCGACGAGAATAGCATCAGGCAGGGTGTTTGGATTGGAAATCTCAAGGGTGAAAAAAGGGTGTTAAAATAGCGAGCTGGAGCGTGTTCAGTCTTCCAGCATAAATTACACAGTTGCTTAATATTATTTACTAGTGTAAAAATGTGCTTAGAACATTCAGGCAAATCTAGCGAACATCCAAATGCACATTTTTGATAGATCTCTGAAAGAAAACAAGGTATGTACTGGTATCCATGACAACAAAGCCACCGTGATCCGTGGGTATGTGAGCAAGACACTACTTAGCATTATGGAAATTTAAAAAAGGCTGGTACTGTTAAGGGCAGAGTTTTTCATGCATATTTTCACAAATATTAAGTTTATTACTTATTCCCAATTAGGTGTCTTGCTGTTTGGTGTATTTTGGAATTTGTTAGGAGGCAGGAGCCCCCCAGCTCACTGCAGAGGGGGCAGCCTGGGAAGGGAATGGGATCAACAGAAAAACAAACTCCTCTTAGTCCTGTTCTCCTGCCTTGCTTCCAGTGCCATCTTTATGATTCATGGAAATCTGCCATATCAATAAACGCCAGTTCAGAACTGCCTTAAACTGGTGGCAAAGGAAAAAACCTGGACAATTCAGGGTAGCCCCCCACAAGACCAGCCACTCTACCAGCAGCGTGGAAGGGAGGAAGGTTCCCTGTGATGTTGGTGTTGGCCAGTCCCATGAGCAAGGGCTGGATCTCCCTCCCTGGTTCTCACCAAACTCAGCTCCTTCCCATTCCATTGGTGCTTGACAACAAAAAAAACGAGTTAGTCACCTCTAGATTAATGCAACCATGGCAGCCCCTCAGCAATCCTTCAAATTTAGATCCCATAAATCCATGAAGCTTTACTGTAGGAATGAGAGAGAAGGAACAAAGGCCCCTGGAACATGGCCCTGTGTTGCTTTCCTGGGGTTTGCTCTGTGGCTCCACTGACCTTTCCCACTTCTAATGTGCTCATATTCATGAGTGTTAAGGGACATCTTCAGGTGTAGCCATGATGATGCAAACCTTTGCATGACACTGGAAGAATAATTCCTCCAGGAGAGTCTCCCCTTTCAGACTGTTATTCACACAAGAAACTTCATATCATGCTGTTTATTTTTAGGATAAATACTTCATTCCATTGCCTGGGTTTCATGATTCTTTATTTCTGACATAGCAAATTTTTAAGACCAAAAGTGAGTAGGAAATGGGTGACTTTGGGGGAGAAATGATGATGTTCTTTGAAACAAGGGTCACTGGATCATGTATGAGCCCAGTTTCTCTCTGAAATATTTTCTGGGTTTTGGTGGGCTTTTTTTCCCACAAACAGCCTTTTTATTTCCTGAGAAAAAGGCTGTGTGAACCCAGAGTGCCCATTGGAAAATCTGTTGTTGTGTTTATGAACTGTACAATGGGCCAGAGCTTGTGACATGAATAGAAATTTAGCAAAGGGAGAGAAACAAACCGTCTGTGCCTGGGTGGAACCAAGTCTGCAAACTGTCAGCTTAGGGCAACTTTTTACAGAGAAAATACAGTAATTATGACTGAGAACATGTTCATAATGGAGTCATTGGCACGACCTTAACCAGTGATAGGAAGAAGCCATTAGGAGTTTGCTACAATGCATTAAGGACCAGAAGGTTCTGTGCTGGCTTTCCCGAACCAGAGGGATGAGGGTATTTGCACAGCTGCCTGTCAGCAGCTGGAGGGATGGAAGAGCCAGTGCTGAGAGCATGGGGACCACGCTCCATGTGGGCAGGGCTGGGCTGGGAGGGGAACAGCCCAACTGCAGCACCCTGGGACAGGTGTTCCCACAGGAAGGAGGGCAGGCAGAGACATGGCTTGCCTGGACCATGGGCAGGGAGCTGCAGCTCAGTTTTCCTTCTTTTCCTCCTCACGGATGTTTTCATCTCTCCATACTTCAGGCTGGATATGGGGCCATTGGATTGAAAGGATGTCCCAGCACCTGCACACTCCCCTCTGCCACAGAATGGGAGAAGATTTATTGAGTGCCTACAACCATCTTCTTGACTGAAGTGACTGCCAGTGGGATTTCCAGTTTGGGTCCTGCCCAGTAGTGCAACAAACACCAGCTCCAGTTTGGGTCCTGCCCAGTAGTGCAACAAACACCAGCTCCAGTTTGGGTCCTGCCCAGTAGTACAACAAACACCAGCTCCAGCATGGCCCAGTGGAACCCGCTGGTCTATGGGATGGGATGCTTTGGGTTGGTCCTGGTGGGATCCCCAGCACGATCCCAGCCCTGACCCCTCTCCATCCCGGCATCTCCTCTCCCACACTCCTCCTTGCTCGGCCCCTCTGGCTCAGCAGCTGCACTGCCTGACTGGCACCTCCTGTCCTTTCAGATCCAGTGGGGCTGAATATTTCCAGCACGGCATAAATTAATTTAGCCTGCGGCAGCAAAGTGCATTACAGAGGTGATTATATTCTGTACTAGAGTGAATGCACCTTAATAAACCCCAGCCAAATGCATATAGAAAAGGTAATGCTGTGGATTTATCTTTTTTTGCTGTATTCTTTTATAGCCTCCATTTGCTTTTGTTCTCTTTTTTTTATCCTTTTGGCTTTTATGTTTGCAAGTGATAAATTTTCTCATGTTTTACATTTTATATGTAGTTTATCTCTTTATTTTGTACTTATTTTGCATTGAAAATGGAATGAGTCTTTAGAATAATACAGCTGATATTGAATTTTTTAAATTGCTATTGGGTATATACTGCATAAGGTGGTTATCTGATCTCCAACTTAATCATGGGAAAATATTGCTATGGGGAAAGCTGGCTGGGTAACAATGAGACCCCTATGCTTTCACAAAATTTATTTAACTATAAACCTATTATAAAGCATTAATACAGAATTCTCTTACTTTCTGTCACATTCAGGTCAGATTTATTGTACACCATTACTGAATTCACACCAAAACTGAATTAAATGTGCAGTCTCTATAGAGGATGCTATTTAAGCTTATCAAGACATGCTCCTACTCTCAGGATTTCCTGGCTGCTCAAGTCAGTAAATATAAACAAAATGATGGTTTTGTTGTAGTTCAAAAGTGGAGATTCAGGGGTGTGATAGAACATCACTGGTTTGTCCTGCTAGTCTTAATGGTTGTCCAAAGCAGAAGGACAGGCAGCAAAGCCTGAAACATTACCAGTTCCTTGGACAGCCCTGGAATTGCACGGGCTGCAGCCACCTCTCACTGTCAGCCATCAGGGCTGGACAAAATCCCAGCCCTTTTCCCAGTGCTCATCTCTCACCTGTGCACTGTTGGCACTGCTCTAATGCTTTGTATAACTACTGGGTTACATTCCTTCACAGCACCTCTGCAGGGCCAGCGTGACTCCCTGGAGCAGTGAGTGGCCAGCCTGGGAGTGGGAATCCCCCACTCAGCATCAGCCCACATGGGTCAGCCACGGCCCAGGGAGAGGAGGACCACACATCTACAGACTGCTTTTCTGCCAGCAGCCCTTGTCCCTGCCCAGCCCAGCAAAGTGCTCTCCGTGCTGGCATTGAAACCCAAGCCCAGCACGGTATTGTGATGTGGGTAATGCAGGACCATCCCAGTTTCCATGCTGGACAGGCAAAACCAACACACCTGCTCCAGAGCTTGTTTCCTGAAGTGTCCAGCATCAGGTGGGGTATGAAAGGGGATGAACCCCCTCAGCTGACAGTTAACAAATGTAAAATGTACAAAAAACTTACTGTCATTACATGCTAATCTATGCTCTGTAACTTCTATCTAATAATTTTAAATATTATTAAGTATTTTTCATCTTTTCCACAGCTATGTAAACATTTTTAGTATTTATCATGAATATTGAAGGCTAATAATGACCCAGATGACAGTTTTCAGGAGTTGAATTCAACAGATATTCATTCTTGATATAAAGAAAGAGTAGTTTTAAGTTAGTTGCCACCACTTTTATGAGACATAAATTTGTGCCTGACCATCTCTGGACCTTTGCATTTATTACTCTACCAAAACAAAGGTGAATGCTTTTCTTCCTTTGGATTTCAGGGGTCATTCCAATTACCAGGAGAAGTTGTTAAACCAGAGTCAGCCACAGCATAAATCAATGGAAGGGTCTGGTCCATTAGCTTCTTTATGTATCAAGGGGAAGTAGAATCATAGATTCATAAAATAATTAGGTTGGGAAAGACCTCTAAGACCCTTAAGTCCCACTGCTAACCCCACACTGGCTCATGTTCAGCTGCTGTAGACCGGCACTCCCAGGTCCTTCTCCACCAGCAGCCTTCCATCCACCCTGCCCCAAGCCTGGAGCACTGCCTGGGGTTGTTGTGAACCAAGTGAAGCTCCCCAGATCCTCCTTCTGACCCTTCTTGTGGAGGTGCATTGCATTTTTGAACCTCCAGCCAAGTGGGACCTCCCTCATTAGGGGAGTAGCAACCACGTTCACTTTTTTTTTAAAAAAATTATTTCTCAGGTATAAACCCAAGGTAACAGAGTGAAACACTTGTGCATCTGGATATACCATCCCTTTCCCCACAGAGGGTATTTCAGCAGGGGGGAAAGGGTTAGAGAGGCTGAAGCAAGTGAGGTGAACACTGGCACAAATGAAGAGCCAGTGTAAGAGAAGACTTTGAATGTTAACTTTCTTTTGAGTATAATTTTTCTTACAATATGGAAATGGTTTATATAAAAGCACTTGTTTCTCCAGTCAGTTTTGCTTGAGTACAGCAGGGCAGAGTGATATCACACAGCTGATGAGAGCCCTGCCCAGAGCCTGCCCCTCCAAGTCTCTGCACTCCTGCATTTCTGTGTCCCATCTTCCTGTGCAAGGTGAGATCCAGAGCAAGCATTACCTCACAGAGTCCTAGCTGGAAGTGGGCTGATTTGGGTGGTTTATAATGATTACAGCCAGTACAGCCAGCTGGACTTTGGAATGTTCTAGGTCTGAAATCCTACACATTCAGCTGTGCACAGTGAAGCTGCTTTCCCTCACCCCTGTGCGGGGAGGATTTGGCCATTCACAGTAATTCTCATTTGGTCATTCCCAGCTGAGTTCACAGGATCACCGTGTCTTTCTGAAAGGGTACAATGGTGTGAAATCCCAAACCTCACTGGCAGGACTCTCACCATGAGAGCTGCAGGAAGACTGCCCAATCTCTTGCATACCTGACTGCTCAAATAATGCATGTTTTGACTGCTTCTCCAATTTACCTCTTCTCCAGGGTTTGTTTGGATTTCAAGCAATGAGCAGAATTAATCATCAAATCCAATTATAGGACACTTAACACAGAGTAGCTTTAATGTCACCCATCAGAAGAAACATAATTCCTCAAAATCCAAACTTTTCTTTCAGGATTGCTGAGGAGCAGCAGGGCCATTCCCTCGCCAAGTGCCTTTGGGAGGGAGGCAGAGATGACCCCCTCCCAGATTATCTCCAGAATGACCAGAGCAGACCTGGCCCAGTGTCTGTGGGGAGAACAGGGGCTGCCTCCCTCAGCTCTGGAGCAGCTCTGCCTTTGCTACCCTGCCTTATGTGCAAAAGGATGATCCATGGACAACCAGGACTTCTACGGTTTAGAGCCTTAAAGTGCTGCCCCAACGAGGCATCCATTCTTTGCCTGCCTAGTCAATCTTCTAAGGACAAAGAGAAATGAAATTGCAGAGCGGCAGTAATGCTATTGCAGTTAATGATCTCATAGAACGGCTTGTTTGTGACAAAGCTCATCTCTTCTCCTGAACACTGCTCAGCTGTGGAATCAGGATCAATTTCTGAAATAGGAAAGAACATGTTCCTGTTTGTTTCATTTGAATTTCTCTTTTAATGTGTCGGTAATATCTGCAATGCCCACTGCTGATGTAATATAGATCTAATTCTCAGCTCATTTAGCTGCTGCCTCAATAGAAACACAATGCCTTGTGGGAGTGATGATTAGAGAGCAACAGCAGAGATATAAAGCAGAGACAAATGAAATAAATTCCAGAGAAGTTACTAACAACATAATCTGTGGCCACATCAGTCAGTTGCTGCTCTGATGCACTAAATTGCTGCTTTGTTTTGTTGGGTTTTAAATGATAGCCACATTGTAAAGTGGCGAGGAGTAAGAAAGCAAGCAAGAATGTGTGTATAACCCACCCTCTGCTCCTGACCCTAATGTCATGGGAGCATCAAGTGTGGAAGAGATGGAGACATAAAAGTGAATGCCACAGCACATGCCTCTCAAGCTGTTATCTGTTATCTATAAAGAATTAAAATGAGCTCATTATTTCACATGTGCCAGAAAAATGGGTTCATCAGTATTGTGCTGAAATGCATTATGACTTACTGGTTCCTGATTTCATGGCTGTTGTACTTATTTGAAAACATATTTATAAGCTTTGTATCAACTGCCAGCCATTGAATTTTTATTGTACATTACAGAGAAAAGTCTTATGTCTCTATTTGCATCTCTCTTAGAAACATAGAGTCATAGAATACATAATTCTGGTCTTGTGTGATTTACTTGGGAAATATCCGATCACGGGTTCTGAGAACATCCCTCCTCACACGCCCAAGTGACTCCTGTTAGTTCCCATCACACTGCCTGGTTGGGCAGGCCAGAGAAGTCCCAGCCTCTCTCCCCAACCAGGAGTACAACATTAAAACCAGCTTTATTTACGGCCTGGAAAAAGATACACACTGAACAAACAGCAGCAGGAAAGATCCAGGCTGCAGCTGAGGGGACCAAAATACATCTCAAGCCCATCCCATCCCACCCCCTGCCATGGGCAGGGACACCTTCCACTGTCCCAGGGTGCTCCAAGCCCCGTCCAGCCTGGCCTTGGACACTTCCAGGGATCCAGGGGCAGCCACAGCTTCTCTGGGCACCCTGTGCCAGGGCCTGCCACCCTCCCAGGGAAGGATTTCTCCCCAGTATCCCATCTAACCCTGCCCTCTGGCAAGGAAAAGCCATTCCCCCTTGTCCTGTCACTCCGGGCTCTGGTCCAAAGTCCCTTTCCAGTTCTCTTGGAGCCCTTTCAGGCACTGGTAGGTGCTCCAAGGATGAAAATATATTAAAAAAAATTGAATGACATGGTAGAAGTAAGACACATAGGAGTTGTCCTTACACATGGGCATTGCTTGCTGTGGGACAAAGGCCACCTTGTAATGTTAAGGTTGATCTCCTGTAATACCAAGAGTGACCCTCCAGCCCTGTATAATGGCAGAGAGATAAACAGTGGAAGATGTGCAGGCCCTGGATTTAACCTTCCTTCCAGCCTCTACTACATCATTTATGGTTGTTCACCCAAACTTGGCAAGGCTTGTGCAAAAGAAATGAAAAATCATTCTTTGCCTTGGTGGTATTTTGGTGAGTCATGGTATGATGCTTCCCCCTCCCCATCTCTGACTTGGGATTTTGAGACAATGTGAATATTCCTGCAAATGTTTTCAAATCAAGCAATTAGGAGCTGAGGGAAAAAAAAAAAAAAACCAAGCAGCAAAACCTTCGGGTTAATGTTGGCCATCATACTCCTGCTTCAGAGCTTTCAGTCCTTCCATCAGAGCAAAGTAAAACATCTGACCAGCTGCTGAGTGAAATGATGGAGCAACTGATTCCCAGCTGATTCAATGCCTAAAGATTAGGCAAATAAATTTATACTTATCTGTATGTTTTCAGTAAATTTTCTCTTTCCTCTTTCGTCTTTTTCCTGTATCATTCCCCTCTCACTCTTCTGCCTCCCCCTATCCAGCAGCTCTCTCTGTCCTGGGCAGAAGGGAACCCATGGCTCCCCCTTCACTGGAGCCTTGTCATCCCTCACCCTGCTCCTCAGAGCCTGCCTCGGTTCTCCTTCCCCCCCAGCCTCCTTTCCAAGCCTCCAAAGGGGCAGGTTGCTCCTGGGCTGCTCCCAGGGAGGGTCTCCCATTTGCAGTGAACAAAGAGCTGAGGATTGAGGAGGGGTGACATTGCTGGGGGGCTGTTTCCCCAGGGGGAGCAGGACAATCTGTCTGTGGGGACCTCAGGAATCACCTCCTACCACTCTGCTCTGTCCCTTTGGTGCTTGTGCTGCTTTCCTTCATCTTGCCATTGCCAGCTGAACACGTGCCCATGTTCCATTACTGTAATTCTGGGAATCTGTAAGGGCTGCGAACCAAAATCTCTGCAAATATTTGCGTTAATGTTTAATGAATTTGCTTCAGCTGTGTTTACCCTACTTTTGTACTCCCATCCTCCAAACACTCATGCATGAAAGCCTCACAAATATGACTCAAGGCTGGAGCAGTGTTCAAAGCCAGGATCACCTCCCTAGTGTCATGCACATCTCTGTCCCAGCAGTGTCCCAGCGACATCCCAGCACTGCCCCAGCAACATCCCAGCACTGCCCCAGCACTGCCACAAGTGGCCCACCAGTGTCCCACAGGCTTCCAGCAGGGTCCCAGCAGTGCTGACCTCTCTGGCCACAGAAAGACTCACTATTCAGACTTCAGAGGAGTGACCAAGCTCAAGGCCAGGCTGAACAGGACATGTAAAAGGTGTCCCTGCCCATGCCAGGGAGGTGGAATGAGATGATCTTTAAGGTTTTGGGTTAGGATCAGTCCACCACATCGCAGCAAACCTCAGCAGGAACCCTGTGACATCTCGTAATGCACATCTTGCTGAGGGGTTGTGGGAATAATTAGTGTTTTCTAAGCACTCTGGAAAACGTAAATTCCTCTACATTGTTGGCATCTTCCACTGCATCAAACCAGGCAGACGCAGGAGACTTCACCTCCTCCTCAGGCCGGGCTCCTCTACTCGTCTGTTCTCCTCATTAAGGAGAATATCTCCCCAACACGGCTAACCCACAAGTGCACTTCATTATATAGATAACATAGTTTGTGTCACAACTAATCAGACTCCATGTTACATAAGAATCTCTTCTGAAGTGAGAGGTTAACGCATTGTTGGTGTGAATGACAATGCCTGTGGCTGCAGAGAGAAAAATCATCAGGAGCGGGTGCTGAACCCACTCCAGATATCTGGTTTTCAAGGAGAGAATTAAGATGAACCACTGACATTCTCTACTCTAGAAATGAAAAAAAAAAACCCACATATTTTTTGTGTGTATTTGTAAGGACAAAATAAATCCACTGAACTTCACAAGTGGTTAAAATCCGTATCATGTCACAACAAGTTTTCCAGCAAGAGGTGATTGTAGTTCCATTATTTTGTTCTGAGAGTGATGGGGACACACTGCATATTACTTTTAGTCACACTGACTTCCACCTCACCCCACTGTAATCAGTGTTACAATTCAGACCAATAGGACTACTTATATGCTTTAAGTTGGGTTCGTGCATGAAGGTCACCCATGAATCGGGTTCTAGCAGTGCAATAAAGCTCCACAAATAACATAAACATTAAAGCATAACCACCTGACCTAAACCTGCCTTTTAAGGTGAGTGATAACCCCTCTCTATAAACACGGTGAAACCAAACAGAAAGGCTCTCCACAGTGGGCTGTTGGTTCTCATTTACCGTGCAGCTGGAACAAGATAAAATACTTGTTGGTTGCTGCAGTCCAGAGGAACATGTGCCTGCCATTCCCCCACCCTTTGGTTCCTCCTGCTCCTGTGTCTTTGTACTCCTGGGGATGGTAAAAAGTTTGATCTGTGCTTTGCTGTAGAGTTCATACATCATTTCCTTTCATAGAGGAAATAAAACATGAGTGGGGTTTGTCTCTTAAGACAGATTCATTGCCAAGTTAACATTAGATGTTATTTTAAAAACTCATAAAATTGACAAGTGGTGTGGCTGGGTAAGTCTCAATAAAGACATTTTGTTTGCTCTGAATGCCAGCCAGAACTGATGGTTATGTCTTCAGACTTACAACAGCAAATGGGTATGATGTGTCTCATCATTTGTATAAAGGGGAGAGCAGCAGTATGCGGTGAAGCCTGCCTGGAGATGGCAGTGGGAATGAGCCATTCAGCACAGGTCTGGACGTGTTAGTGAGTCATTTTTGAGAATGGGCATGAGGGAAAACACTGGGAAAAAGAGTAACATGTAAAACTCCCTTGAGACAGACTTGCTGCTGATGAACAAAAATAAAAAGCACAATTAGAAGCACAGTGGTGCCTGGGAGAGCTCTCTGCTGCTGAACTCTGAGCATGTCGGTGCTTTATTTAACCCAGGGGAAAAAGCAAGCAGGATTCAGAGTGGCAACATAAATAAAGTCCTGTTCTCTGTGACTGGGCTGCCCAGGTGAAATGTCATTGGTTCCAGAAACTGTCTTTCTTCTCTGACCACATCACGAGATCAGGAGGTTTGTCTCACAGTGGTTTGTGAACCATGGGCAGAGAAGTTAATGGAATAAGCACAGGGAGAAGGGCAGACCTGTGGGACTGCAGCACCAGCTGCCCTTCCAAGAGCTTCATCTCCCGGAGCCCTGTGGTTCCCACAGTCAATCCATGTTCAGTGTTTGGGGACCTTCCTGCCACAGGCTTCTCACTAAGGTGCTGCTCATACAGATGCTGCAGTTTCTTGAGCCCTTGTGCTTCCCCAGGCGTGTCCCAGTCCCTCTCACCCGGCACCCCTGGACATGTGGGCAGGATTTCAAACCTAAAGGTTCAGTTTCACTGATAACACTCAGGAGAATGTTCTGCTTCATGGAAGGGGAGAGGTGAGGAAACAGTGCTGACACAGGAGTCAAGGCTGAGGCAAGAAACACCCATTTCAAAATATTAGTATTTCTATTCAAACTAGGGCCACACACAAGAGGCATTACCTGGTGCTTTGTGATGGACAGGAGCTCAGGTCTCTGTGCTCCGACAGACACATTCAGAGCCAGGCAAGTGGGGCAGAAGTTTTCATCAGACATTTTGTTTTGTGTGAAGAATCCCTGACAGCACAGCTTGGTTGGTGCTGGACTTGACCCACACGTGTCCTGCATGGCCATGGACTGGCTTTCCTCCCTGTTTGCAAGGAAAGAAAGGACTTATCTCGGAGTTACTGATCCCAGTAAAAGCCTGTCCCCAAACAGCATTCTGCAGGCAGGGATCAGAGGCTCCTGACTACATGTGGCCTCCTGGCTCACATTTGTCCTATTCTCATTCCAGGAGATAATTTTTCAAAATATACATTAAACTTGCACTTCTATAGTTCTAAAAACAGGAATTAAAATAAATCCATAGCTTAGCTTGCTTCTGGAGTAGTACCTTTACCACTGTGAATAAAAAGGCTGTTGCTCACAGAGGCAAGCTCAGGACCCAGTGGTGGAGCTCAGCTCTCTGACTGTGATGGCATCACCAGCCCTGCTCAGGGTACCTGCTGCAGGAGCTCCTGGCCAGCAGCAGAACCACCCCAGCCCCGTTCCCAAGCTCCCTTTGGGGAAGGGACCCTGGGCACCAGGATCCCAAGGACCCCATGCCACGCCACAGACCGGACTCACAGTCTGCATTCCAAGCACATTCCAGTCCTCCTCTTCGTGTTATCTCCAACTGTAATTGTGCAAAACCACACTGCTAAACTCATATTTTTCAAGTTAATTTCAGCAGCATCAGCATATTGGCAATTCAATTAACTAATTATTGAATGTGTTTGTTTTCTTTTAAAATGTCCTCAGTAATAACAGTTGGCTCTCTTGTTATAGAAGATGCCAGAATCTATTCCAATTATTATTACTTTTAAAGCACAAATGACATTTTTAATATCCTCCTAGGTGTTTATTACCATAGAAAATCACCATGGGAGTCAACTATCATCTCTTTCATTCTCTTTCAAAACTGATATTCAGATTCGTCTCATTTCTCCCCTGGCCACACCAAGCACTCCCAGAGCAGCAATCACACCTGACCAGGGACATCATCCTGTCCCATTTTACTGAGCTCCAAGGCTGTGACAAGAGCAAGACTACTGCATGACAAAATTTCTGACCAACTGTAAAAAATACTAGAAATAATCTTTAAGGTTCCTTCAAACCTAAACCATTCTATGATTCTACAATTCTTTGCTCTCTCAAGACAATCCTAAATGCAAGTTTTGGTGATTTTGCCCAAAATGTCATTTTACCTAAATAACATTTCATAGGAAAGCCATGCCAACAGCACGTGAAGCATGAAGCTCTTGCTGTACTCAGTAAGACACATGTCCCCTCCTCAGACATGTTCTAGCACCCAGGAGAGGCTGGTGTTGGTGCAGATGGGCTCAAGGAAGGTGCTCAGCTTCAGCAGTGCCTCTTCCTGCCATGATGGGTTTGCTGTGTCAGGAATGTGGGGTTCATCCCCATTGTCCATCAGAAGGAGAACTGCTGCTCTACAGAGTGGACAGGGTTTTCTCCAGGGATGCTGAGCTTGAGAATGAATATTGAAAGGAAGAAAGGAACTAGGATCCTACTGTCACAAGGACAGTGAAGTTGCTGGGGCAAATCAGTGTTGCTCCAAGGAAATGTGGCTGTTTTGCTTCTCCCAGCAAACATGAGACTGGGTCAGCAGAGTAGAAACTGCTCACCCTCATCTCATCTAAATCACATTAAAATTTGCATCTAACAGGTGTTGGTACAGTCAGAGCATCACCTCAGCCTAGCAACAAAAAACTGGATCCTGAGACAAAATTAAGAATAAATCTACAAAAACCACACACTAGGAGATGCATTGAAAAGACCCATTTATAAATGCACCTTTTGGTATCTGCATCCAGCTCGGCAGTGCACAGGAGGTCAGCTGCTCAGCCCTTGGATTGGAATTTTGTCTGTGAACTGAAGTGGAAAGAGTTAAGCTCAATGCTCATGTTACTGATATGCTGGTCATCCCAAAATTCTCACCTCACTGCCCAAATTGCTTTCTAAGGACCAGATCCAAAGAAATAAATAGGAGTTTTTCCATGATATGCAGCAGACTTTGGATGGAGCCTGGCCTCTTGCAGGGCCTGCCACTGGAAGCCATCGCTGCATAGGAATTGAGTTGTGATTTTATGAACTGGGTATTTTATGAATACTGTTCTCAGGCTGAGCCCCCAAAACACAAAAGATTTTGGGTTTATACAGTTATAAACCTCCCTGTCTATAATCAGGAAGGTGAGATATCCAGCACAATCCCTCCCTGTAGCACAAGCTCTCTCCAGCCTCTGTTTCCTTGGCTTGCTCCTAATTTGTCACTGCCTGGGATATGTTTGCAGTGTGTTGTCCACAGGCTGGGACAGAGCACTGGGAGGATAAATGCTGAGGTTCCCATATGGCTGTTCTGTATCCAGGACTTCTGCAGGCGTGAGGGATATTCCCATCCCTCGGGGTTGTCCCAGGTCTCTCCAGCACAGAGCATTGTGGCAGCACACGGATCATTGGTGGCACTGTGGACACAGCAGTGCTCTTATTGTCTGCAGGAAGAACAGATGTTTTATCCATTTTCCGCCAGCATTTTCCTTAGCCTGATTCTCCAACACAGACCTGCTTGCAGAGTCCATGGCCAGTGGCTGCACTTCAAAGAGACTCAAACCATTGTGAGTTGAGCTCAATAATTAAACATGAGATGGCATTAAGAGAAGGACTTTAAGTGCAGTTAGCCCAGATCTAGCATCAGGATATTGATTTAAAGCACGAGACTAAATCCTGTGTCCTACATGGCTTTGCAGCTATCGAGATGCATCTCTGAGCTCCTGCCAAGGGGATCAGCTTTCTGTTTGAACTTTGCCACATCCTCTGCTCAGGAGATCTGCTTTGAACCTGGAGATGTCTCCAACTCTGCAGCTCACTGAAGCTGCACATGTGATAGAGCAGTGGCAGTGCCAGACCAGGGCAGTGTGAAGGAACTGCATCGGTGCTCACAAACAGCCCCTCTGCTCCCCATGGAGGCACCAAAACTAAAGTCAAAATTAACTGTGCAGATAAAAAGCTACCAGGACTCTGTCTGTCCCTGGGCTGGATTGGCAGACCTGTATCATGCAGTCAGCTCTACAGGCTGGGCACGGCCACATGTGGGCAGCAGTGTGAGCCTTCTCTTGTGGGCTCAGGGCTATCCACGCTGCTCCCCAGCTGTTCAGGCATCCCCTCCTCCCTTACCGAGAGGGCTTTTCTCATACTGACACATAACTCTGGCTGAAGTGATCTGATATCGTAACATTCGTGACGAAAGATGCTTCTAGTATGAAAAACTTTCAAAGACTGGGAAACTGTGAAAGTTAACTTGTAACGATGTCTGTGCAAGAGGCAACAAAATGGTTAAGTGAGAAAATAATAAAGATACTACCATCCTCTCTTGAGGATCTTCTGCCTCTAATGTAATAGTTTTGAGCTTTTTAAAGCATTTGCCAGCACAGTTTTCTCACTTCATCTGGGCACAGCTTGTGACCTCCATCTGAGTAGTGTCAAATCACTATGCAATACGCTCATGAGTGTACAAATAAAAACCTGCTTTTTTCCTCTCAGCTTTCTGGACACTGTTTGCCAAAGCAGCCTTGGAATGGGAGCAGTAGGGGGAGAGTGGGCAGGATCTTGCAGCTTCCGCTGACCCAGTGTTTCTGACTTGAGTCTCATCTGAGATGAAATAGTGGTTTGGAAGCACCTGCCCAGCCAAGAGAGAGCCCGTCCCAGCTGAGGGGTGACTCCCCAGCACAGAAGGGGTGACACAGCCCCTGCAGCCCAGCTCACCCTGAGGGGTGACCCCCCAGCACAGAAGGGGTGACACAGCCCAGCTCACCCTGCCGGGCCCCACACGGGTTCTCCACAGCAGCACCCACGCCTTGGGCAGGGAAGAGCTTCCCCTTCATTTCAGAATAATCCTGGTGGCTAGAAACAACATAGGCATGATTTGTCCCAGCGTGGTTTATACACAGACACAGGGAAAAGCTCCCTGAACATCAAAAGAACAAGGTGTCATCAAGTAGGCAAGAAGACAAACCTCATGAAGTAAATTAGCAGAGCATCAATAAATTCCAGATTATTCTTATTGAAACAGGAGCTGGACCCTTGCTGCAGGCTGATCACACTGGCTGAGATCAGAGACATTGAACAAGGAGACAGAAAAAAGCTTTTTACACATCTTTACTTTTATTAGGCAAGAAAAATAGCTCCAAATGTACATTTTCGTTCCAAGGGACTGTTGTGCTGAACTGTGACATTCTCGTGTTGTTCTGCCTTGACTCAGCAGTTTGAATAATTCCAGAATTTTACCTCATGTGGGAACCTGATGGGAGAGGCACCAGCACTTCTGCACATGCCTGAGAAAAACCTTACATGTGTCAGTGGAATCTGGTGGGGTTTTTTTCCCTACAAGGGTTGAAGTAGAGGGAACTTTTGAAATATGCACTTCTGATTCTCCTCCCGTGGATAGGTTTGTGGCAGCAGCATCCTGTGTCCAGAGCTCCAGGTAAACTGTGCAGAGAGCCAACCCTCAGCACACCCTGGAGGAAATGGAAAGGGGTCTGGTGAATCTGGGGAACAGGAGTCCAGCATCTTTCATGCTTACAGTGTCTCTAACTCTACATTGTCCTGGCAGAGAGATTGGACCAACCAAAATCCATGAGAAGCCCTTAATTGTCCCTTTCCCCAGAAAAGGGGTGTTTGTGTGCACGAGTGGGAGCTGTCACCATCCATTACCACGTTCTTGTGCTGCTGACTGTGAATAAGCAGCAATGCTTTGATAAAGTTTGCAAAAGCTTAATTAGTCCTACAGGCACAATATTTTCCGATTTCAAATGCTGCTTCCCCAGCTGTACTTTTCAGATTTATGATTTCAAAAGCAGCTGATCTCAGCCTCTACTGCAGCTCAAGATCTGGGGGGTTTGGGCTTAATGACATTCAAAATCTTATCAAAATACAGGCACAGAGAGATGCAGTACATATTCCTCCATTTTCTTTGTTATGTGCATCTGTCACCATCTAAAGATGGGAGAGAAAAAGAAAAAAAAGAAAAATCTAATACAAACACAGACTTTATCAGGAATTCTGCTGGGATTCTATAGCATGTAATTTTTTTTCATGCACTCCTTTATTTCTGTAATGAACCAAAACACACTCAAGTAAGTGAGTCGCTCTTTGAGTGCAACTGAAAATGAAATATTTCAGTAAAGGACGAGGAGGGGAGAGGGGAGAGAGGAGAGGGGAGAGGGAGAGGGATGGGAAGAGGGAGAGGGAGAGGGAGAGGGAGAGGGAGAGGGAGAAGGAGAGGGAGAAGGGAGAGGGAGAGGACCACGACAGTGCAACTCACTGCCCAGGTCCGGCTGCAGGGGGATGAGGAGAGCTCTCAGCAGGTGCTCGTGGATGTGGGGACATGAGTGCTGCCATGGTTCAGTGCCACAAGGATGGAAACTCTCTGAACCCAGAGCTTTTGTGGCTGTAAGGCCTGTGATGTCAGTTATAATCAACCTCCTCTTGCAGAAACAGACCGCCACAGTGGGCTCATTTTCAAAGAGATCCAATATTTTGCTGCTTAGCTTGACTTTTAGATTTATTTCCCAGTTGACTCACCCGTAACAGCTTCCCTTGTACTTGGTGACTGGTGTTCCTGGGGTTCAGGAGCCGTGCAGTCTCTGCTCAGGCAGCACTGAAACAGTGAGTAAGTTTTTATTTATTTTACTCCCTGAAAATGTCAGGATGTAATACAGCTTCAACCTTACTCAGCTGCTGCAGCGCAAGAGCTCCAGTGCTGTTTGCCAAAGCCAGACTTTTGAACAACCCTGGCCTAAATCCAGCCATGGGGAGACAAGGTCTTGCCTCAGCCCAAGAAAATTCCCTTGGCACTCATGTGGCTGCTCAGGGGTGCTGGTGTCCCCTTAGGGTCCAAACAAGATTCTTTTAGAGCTAAAAAGCAGGAAAAGCAGCATTTTTCCAAGGGTGGTAGGATGGAGTTGATGCTGTTTGAATTCCTAATGTGCAGAATTGGAAGTTCCTTCAATTTAATTTTACATCAGATTTATAGTTTCCTACCTCAGTTGCATCTAAACAGACATTTCTGTGTAGATTCACCAGGTTCTTTCTACACAGCTACTGAGGTCTGGTTTATAGTGATTTCCTGTGTTTCATATTGGGAATTTTCTGCATATTCCAGACAGCAAGCACTGACTTTGGCTGTGTGAACAGGTTATTTTAATTCAACCAGTGACCATTGACTCTGGCTCATCCATGAGCCTGGCAAATGCTGTTTTCCAGAGCAAATGCTGGAGTGTGTTCCTTGATGTTCTGACCAGTTTTATTTCCTGTGCCAGCTGATGGAAATAGCAATTTCTTTTGGAAACCAAATTTATATTTATATACAAAACCTACAGTTGTTTCTTTGTCCCACCTGCAAGACAGCCTCTGTCCAGGCAAAACACAGGAAGAGGTTTTCTCTGGCAATTGAAAAGCGATTTGGTGGCAGGAAGGGAGAAAGTGAGGAAAGGTCCTGCTTTAGCCTATCTGTTAAACCAACAGAGGAGAGTCTGGTGCTGCTTTCTGTAGATCAAACACTTCAAAAAGTAAAATAATGTAATATTCCAAAAGCAAAATAAACCCTGAAAAAACCAAAACCAAACAAACAAAAACCTTCAAAATCAAAAATAACCAATAGCAAAAATAACAAACACTCCAAGCAGCAAAACTGACCAAGCATTTCCAGGAGCAGATAGAACCAAACATTGCAGCAGACATGGCAGAAAAAGCAAAGGTCCCCCAATGCAGTTTTTGTTTCCACAGCAGAGGGCTGTTTGGTTTGGGGTCGATTCCTCAGTGAGGTCCCTGTCCCTCCCTGTTCCCAGCAGGGGCAGGGGACACAGCCTGGTGCTGTGTGTGCCCACCCAGGCAGAGCACCAGGCACACACTGGGAGCTGCTGTCCTCAAGTCCCGTGTTCTGTCCCTTACCAGACACAGGTCCCATGGTGAGAGACATGGGCTTGGTGCTGCCCTCTGACCCTGCAGAGCAGGGGCACCCTGGGAAGGGCTGGCCAGCTCCTGACACACACACAGCTTGGCACACCGTGTGGGTGGGAATGTCTCAGTGCAGAGGATCTGGCCAGTAATTCTTATGAAAATGACTTTGTAAGCAGCAGCTTATTGCGATATTTATTGCCCGTAATTATTCAAATGAAGGAATAAAGCCAGTAAATTTTGTTCTTCAGGAAATCAGTGCTGATTTGCAGCATGAATAAATACAAATACCAAGTCTTCTCCTGTGCTGAGCAAGGACAGAACCATTCCTGCCCTGCTGCCACCAGCACAGCTGCTCCAGGAGGGACCCCAGGGGCTCCCAGCACCATTCCTGGGCATGATTCACACCTCAATAATAAACCTCTTTGGTTTCACAACCACTTAAAGAGCTTAGAGAAAATTAAAGCATATTACAGATACATGAATTATAAAGGAATACTAAAGGATCTTTCACCCATTATGTTCCACAATCACTTGATTTCCTTTCCAAAGGCAAGAGGCTTAGCATGATCCCAACAAACCACCGTGGAGTGTTTGTAGGAAGCACCAAAGTGGGGACAGAGCCCAGCCTTCAGAAACCAAACTCCAGGCTGGTGTTGGTTCCACTGCCCTTGGGCTGGTGGCTGAGCCAGGAGGGAGGGAGGGAGGGAGTGATGGATGATGCACCAGCAGTACCAGGCTCAGTACCTGCCCACCTGGGACCCCAAACCACAAACACCAGCTCACAGTGGTAAGAGCCTCTTTTCTCAATCCACAAAACTATTGCAGGGAAAGGCCCAAAATTCAAGGCTCCTTTTTCTCCTCCTCCTCAATTTCATGGCCTCTCATTTCCTACATATTCAAGGCCATCTTCTAATTATGCACACAAGAGAAATGCAACATCTAAAAGCATAAGGTTGAAGAGAAACAGATGCAGAAAGGAAGGTCTTGAATCTATTAATTAAATATCAATATGGTCTAAAATATAAATATCTTCTTTTGAAAAGAACGGGGCTTCTATGCAGGAGAATATATGTTATAGGAATGAATGTATGTTATAGGAATGTCATATTCTTAGCAAGTAGCTTACTTGATAATAAAAGTGAAAGGCACTGGTCCCAGTGGGAACTGGAGTTGGTCCCTGAGCCCCCAGAGGATTTGGGATGCCCCCAGACTCAGCAGGCACTGAGCACCTCAGGCCCAGGCGTGGAGCAAAGCCTCGCCTCCTGTGACTAATGGGAGCTGTAAGTCCTTACTGTAAATTTCCAGTTGAAAATTTATGCCTGAGTAAATGGTAAGTAAAAATTTTGACTTTGGATTCATCAGTCTGTGACCATCAGCAGTCTTAATCATGAAGATAAATTTCTGAGCACGTCAAAACATTTATGGAGAAGAGTCAAAAAATTAAAGAACAAGCAGAGATTCCTTAGGCACTCAAACTGAAGTCCAAGCCACTATCCCAGCTGTAAGATTTAGTTTCATTTCAGTTTCAATTATAAGACTTTATTCTTGCTATTAATTCCCACTGTCATCTGAAATCTAAAGATTTGACATAGTAAGACTCAATTGTGGTGAGAAATAGAAGCTTCTCTACCAACTTCTGTGTTCAGTAAAGAACATGTTTTTAGTATTGAACAGTAAAAATATTACCAAATATTATACCAAGATTACTAAAATTGTAAAAAATATGGCTTTATATAAAAAATTAATGACCTTGCGTTAGATGAACTTACAGTCACATTGCTGACTATTTTTACTTTTTTCTCTCATCCTCAAATCCCTTTTTTGTTGCTGACATGGATTTGGCCCTGCTGAGACACCAGGTTTGTGTGACTCCCGTCATGCTGCTCCTCTCTCCTCCCCTCGTGCCTGGTTTGGGGCTGCACTCTCTGCTCTGGGGATGTCCCAGTGACTCAAAGATTTTTGTGCCTCCTGCCCTGAAGACCTGCAAATCTTCTCCCCCTGGTGGAATTGCCTGCCAGCAGTGGCCTGTGTGGCCAGTCTGAGGGGCTGCACAGAGCAAGAGGCATCCAAGGGAGCTCTTCAATGATCTGTCTCCACTTGCTCACCCACTTTTCAGGCTCCTGGAGTCACTGTCAGTGCGGAGCTCAGGAAAACCAGAATCCTGAGAAGCTAAAAAATGAAAGCAGAAATCAGAGGGCGGAGCTGTTTTCAAATGCAGATGTAAAGGGAAGATGACTCCAGCCCCAGCTCTCTGCAGGACACTGGGAGTTAAGGTGCACCTTTCCCTCTGCTTCCCTCGACCAGCACCAAAAGATGCACTGCATTCTTCAGGTCACCTTCAGCCAGCAGACAGGATCAGCCCCTGGGTAATGCCTTACAAAGGTAAACCCATGTGAGAGAGAGGGATGAATACCAGGATGAAGATGCTCTGTTGGGATGAAAACACCAGACTGCGGACACACCTGTGCCCCAGGGTGAGCTGGTGCCTTCCCTTGCTCTCACCAGCACTATGCTGGGAGTCATTTGCTTGTGTTGCAGAGCTACTGGTGCTACTGGTGCCCAGGGAATGGGGACCCACCCTGGAATTCCAACTGCACCCATGATGCTCAGTGCAGGACTTGCTCTCCCTACCCCATGGATCGTGCTCACTGCAAGCACAGAAATTACTGTTTATACCCTGGAAAGGAGCATGAATAGATGGGTCCTATTTCATACTTGGGAGTCAGCTCACAGGGCAGCTCTGGAGTGCTGGAATGCTGGAATGCAGGGCCCAGCCATGGAACACAAATCCCAGCTCAGAGTGAGGCCAGGAGGGAGGACAGCCCCGCAGCAGACACTGGCTCCAATGTGGGTTATAACAAAGTCATCAATTTTGTGTCTAAGCCACTGAAGATATGATCCTGACAACAGCACAAATAAATTGGGTGTTTGATACACAAACACTCCTGAAAATTTTATATTTACATGGCAACCAGCTTATTATATTTACATGAACATCTGCTGCAGGTTCACTAAAATCTTTAAAACAGATGGACACAAAGAAAGAGCTGGTAATTAACAAAGCTATATGTTGATTAAATCAGCATGTGGTTAATTTTAATGATTACTGATCTTTATTGGGGTCCATAAGACTTCTCAAAATCAAATCCACTTTAGCTGACGTGTTGATGAGCAGCAGAGCTGCAGTGCCAGGGCAGCAGCAGTGTCTGGTGACACTCTGCACCCCTCTGCAGGGTCAGGACCTTATCTTGCTTCCAGCAAAACTAACCGGAGTGAGTAATACTGGGTCCATAACCCGAATGGGCTGCTGTGAGCATCCTTTGTGGCTTGGACGTAAAACTTTACAGGATTAGTTCCTTTCCAAGTAGGAGACCTTCAGAAACCCCAGACCAAGCTTCACTGGAGTTGAGGAGCCAACCAGCAGATCCAGTGGGATGCTCTGGCTCCCAAATGACCTTCACCATACCCAAAACATGCATTTATCACAGCTTCCGGTTTTAGATCTCCTTATATCACTGTCCACCCAATTGAACAGCTCTCTGCTGTCAAACTTCTGCAGTCCATGCTCATTCCACAGTCCAAACCATCCTTACCTGCCCCATTCCTGAGCTCAGCAGGCTGACCCCTCGGAGCTTCCCAGTGCTGCAAACACCATGCAGACAGCTGGTGCATCAATGCTCTCCTCATCTACTGCATTTGTCATCTCATTATAAAAAAAGTCAATCTTGTGTACTGGTCCTATTCTCCACACCTGCAAGTTGATTGACACTAATTAGAATGCATTCTAATTAATTATTCACTAATCAAGTCTCATATCAGCTGTTCTGTTGTGCCCAGGATCAGTGATGTGCTCCCAGCCCTGGACATGCCCGCGTCGTGCTGGTCACTCCTCCAGCACTGGCACAAGCCTCGTTCCTCCCTCTGCTGCCCAGCCCGGCCCCAGCACTCAGAGCCAGGGCCAGCAGGGCACAGCTGCAGCCTCAACCAGCACTTCTCCACCATGTTCTGGCCAGTTCTAATAGAGAGGAGAAAACAAGGCGTTAATTCTAGAAGAACTTGGAATTTGTCTGATTCAAAACTAGAATCACAGATACACAGAATATCCTGAGTTGGACGGGGCACACAAGGATCATCAAGTTCAGCTCCTATTGGACTCCTAAACTACATCAGCTGATACACAGACAAAGGCACCACTGTAAGTTCATGGCAGCCATCGGGGAAAAGTGGCCACAGGTTAATGGTCCAAAGCAAAACACTGTCCAGGTATTTGGTCCATCACTTAAAAACCACAGTAACCAAAACAGCTGGGGTTGGCCCCAGCTGCTTGTGGGGAAGGGGAGAACGTGACTGTCTGGGTGAACCACATCTGAGATAAAAGCAGTGGCTCAGCTATTCTGAGTTATCTTTCCTGTAAAATTTAAGGAATTAGTGAGCACAGGCAACATCATTTCCCATTATGTCCAGAAAAAAAATTAAATTTAACAGGAAACCAGGACCAGGAGTTGAAACCTAACCCCTCTCCTCGTGCAATCTGACTGGGATTTCAAATGAACAAATTGTCAAAAGGCGTGGCCAGCTTCTGATGGTTAGTTTACATCTCAGCAATAATAATATTTATATGGAAAACAAACCAAAATACCACTCTCAGGTGGCCAGGATCTTCTCCAGGGAAGTGATCTGCTTTAGGTCTGTGCATCAAGTCACACTCACAGGACACTGAATGAGCACAAGCTTTTTTTAATAACTGGAGGAAGACCCTGGAACACTTGTATAAGCATTTTGAGATAAAACATGGAAGAAAATTCTCTCGAGGCTGTTTCTGCCACACAGTATCTCCAGCAGTGCTGTGGGGCTCTCTGTGCATCCCAGAGAGGAGACATAAAACCAGTCCAGCCCTGGGAAAAAGTGGTATTAAAAACATGCAGACTGTCTGCTTTGCAATGAAAAATAAATCAGTAAATCTGTGACTGGGTCTTTTGTAGCCAACACAAACAACTCCCCCAGAACCAGGACAATGGGAAGCAAAGCCAGGGGTCTGCAGGTGCAGCAGGACGTATCCTGAGAGCCCCCGTGCAGATCCCCATCAGAGCACTGTGCATCATACTATGGGCTGGTGGCTCAGGGAAGAAACCCTGTCATCAGGGCTCAGGGAAGAGTCCCTGTCATCAGGGCCAGGACAATCTTCCACTCAGAGGCTGGGAGCTCTCTCTTGGACTCCTTGTGGGATGGGGCCAAGCCCTTGGACCAGGAGTCAAAGGGACAAACAGGACTGGGGTGACACAGCCAATGAGTTTCAGTAGATCTGGAAGAACAGATGAAGTACCCAAAAAGGTACTTAAAGAGCATTGTCTTTTCTGCAAACATTTAAAAATAAATATCAGCTTTTAATAGTTCCAAACAAGCCCGTGCACCCCAGCATTCTGCACCTCATTGCAGCAATGCAAAGTGATTTCATGTGTGAAGTTTTTTCCTGTGAACAACAGGATTTCACAGAACATTAAATCCCATAGTTTTATCAAAGAGGAAACACACAAAACTAGCCTAATCTCTAAGCAAGTAGACAACTCTGATTGAAAGAAAAAGGACTTTAAAAACCCCTCTAAAATGCTAAACTGAGGCATCAGAGATAAGAAATCCTGCCATATGCTGCCACATCGCTTCGCTGGCATTCGGGAGTCACAGGGATCAACAAAACATTGTTGGGAATTATTTCAGTTAGCACGGATGATACAGCAGAGATTAGATTAATTAAACTGGTAAATCCCAAGCACGGATCAAAAGCACCCAAGACAGAGAAAGAAGGCGAGTGGGCGCCAGGAAGTGCTGCCAGGAAGATTTGTAGAGGCCCCAGTAGCCCAGAAAGGCTGGCAAGGCTCGAAGGCTGAAACAGGGAAACAAATAGAAGGAACAGGGAAAGTGCCAGGTAACTCTGGCTGTGGGGTCTGGCTCTGGCTGCCCACCCAGAGCTCCCACCACTGCCCCCAGCCCTGCCTGTCCCCCTGCACAGCCCCCAGGACCAGCTGCACGGGGCGCCCACCAAAACTGTGCTGGGTGGACAAGGCAGGGGCACAGGGGCCCAGCCCAAGCCTTGCCCCAGGAAGGAGCCACTCAAGCTCCTCGTCCTTCACAATACACTTTAAAATACATTTTAAATATATTTTACACAAAGACACTTTAAAATTCGAGGGAGGATGTGCATTGTAACTCATATTGGACAGCATCCTCCTGGCACTCGAAAGGAAGTGACACCACATGAATGACAATCACAAGTGAGACCGCTTTGAGAAATCAGCAAACCAGCAAAGATGATAAATCATACCAGTATGATCAGAGGAAATACCAATGGAGGCACAGACACCCAGAAAATTTCCAGAATAAACCAGTGGAACTTAAGGCTAATGGATATTGCTGAGAGCAAACACTTAACAGGATTCAAAAAAACATGGATATATAGATTGGTGCCAAAGAAAAAACACCTTTTTCAGCTGGGTTTTATGGAAGAGGATTTAAACCCCTCTGCAATAGTGCAGAAACAAACTAAGGATTTTTCCTATGGACAAAGATTTCCATGATGATCCATTTTTGTTTATTTCAGTGCCTTCTGAAACATCCGAGCCCGGTAAATTATGGAAGAAAGAATAGCAAAAGGGAGAGATCATCAGTCTGTTCTTCTGTATCACTCCCTAAACTTCTGAGTAATAAGATGAGACTTAACTGGGAAAAAATGAAACCTATTAAGTAAGGGGGAAAAGCATATATTGGATAGGAAATGGGAACCTAGAAAAGGAGTAAAGCTGGAGACCTTGGGGCTGGGTTGGACAGTACATTAGAAATGAAAATGCAATAGAATTTGGCAGCCCAAAAGGTCAATGCAATTTGGAGCTGTATGTGCCAAGACTCCCATCACCGAGCAGGGGGATAGAGCCTATTACCCAGCTTTAGATTTAAGCAGCTTGAATAAGTTTCAAATAAATATCCAAACATTTGGATGCTTAACCAAATCAAGCCTCAAAATCCTTTTGGATTTTCACTTTGATTTCTAACATCTTTATGTTTGGCCTCTTTTCTGAGAATTCAATCTGTTGTTAAAGCAGATCTTTCAAGATAAGCATCTGCAGTTGCCAAGAGACTGTTGTGTTGAGCCCAAGGACAATTTAGCATCTTGCAAACTGGGATTTTGGAATTAGAAAAAATTGCTTTGCTCTTAGCAGTAGATACATTTCAGTGCCTGAGAAAGGGTCACGGCTTCTCAGAACTTCTGATTCAGTTATTCCCCTCCCCAAACCACTGCTATTTTCCTTAAACAACACCTTTTTCTGAGGCTCATTACCCAGCTGCTGGGTAACACACAGCAATAAATAAAGGGAGTCTCCAAACAGACACCAAATAGTCCTTTCATTTCCAGATGCCCTGCAGTGACCTCCCTGTCACCAGAGCTCCACTTACGGCCACTTCCAGCTCCGAACGCAGTGACAGCTCCTCCAGAGAGCACAGTTTACTGCACAGTCCCTCCTCGGGAACCCAAGGATCTCACAGACCACGTGGGGATGAAGCTTCAGAACCATCAGCTGACTCTGGAAATAAGTCTTACTAATATTTAATGTCATAAATATTTAAATATTATGGTGCAGTGAATAGTAAGAATTATTTTGTCTTTGAATATGTACTTGCTGCACTTCTTTTATAACCAAAATTACATCTTTCAACTGCTTATTGTTGTTTGATGTAACTAAATCTTCCCTGTCAGTGAAGTTAAAATCACTTCACTCACAATTTTCTTTGCAGAAGGTAGAAATTTTTTCAGTCTGACCTAATAATTGAACTGAGCAGGTTTCTCCAAGCCACCTGCCAAGCTCGACGTGTTTACTTGGGTGCTCTGAAGTCACATTAGAAATGTTCCTTGAAAGTGCCAACAGCTCAGGAAGCTTTAGGAATGACCTTGTGTTGTTGAGATAAATCCAAGGCTAAAACCCAGGTTGTTTTCTGAAAGCAACCTCAATCCGGGAGGGAGGAACTTGCCACCCTTTCCCTGAAAGGCTGGAGAAGTACATTTTTCCAGGCATTTCACTTCCCAGATAAGCAGCTGGCACAGTCATTCAGAAGATGGGATCATCTCTAAAAACATATTTCCTAATATGGGGAAACATAGAAAGTAAAATGTGTTGAAGGCATCACTCGGAATACCCAAGTCAGATGGCAAAATGGAACATGCAGCTGGAAACACAAAGCCTGAGCAAGGGTGGGCAGGGCAAGGGGGTACAGTGCTGGGGGGCTGCCCTGCCCCTCCTCCTCCCCACAGCAGCACCAAGGGCTGGGGGTGCCCACTGACAGGGACAGGTCTCCCTGACATTTCCCAGAGTCAGGATCTCTCCCAGAGTTACCCAGTGGCAGGATGTCTCCTGGCATTTCCCTCTGGTAGGAGTGATGTTGGGTTTTCCCCAATGACCCAGTAGGTCTGAATGTGTGAGGTTCCAAAAGTCCCTTAAAGCCTCCACTCGGATGCCAGAGCTGCAGCTCTTGCTTCCTTTCATCCACGTTATAAAGAACTCACAATTATTTCTCACTGGTCCAACTCTTTCAATGTTCCTGTTCCTTTTGACCTAAACTGCAGGCCAACCGAGCCACATACTATGTCTGTTGGATATAGCAAAGCATGTACCAAGTAACATTTAAAAAGGATGATTTTTTAAAGATCAAAAAGGCTCTATGTTGCCAGTCATCCTCAGTCTTTAATTCTTGGCCATTACACCAATAAATTATAGTGCAGATAAATATACTCTTCTCCGAGTTCTTGGAAGACAGAAAAACCTGAGAAATAGATTATCCCACTCAGTACAATAAATGGAAATTCACATTTGGCATCAAACTTCTGGAAAAGGAAATGAACTTGAAGGAGTTCTTGCTCAGAGTTGCCCTAAAGTGCTTGCCTTCACTCTGCACCAGCTGAGTGGTGCTGGCACTGGAGGGATCTGCTCACTACAGAACACTGAGGTACCTTAGGCTGTTCCAAATGGCAGCAGTTGTGCTATGATCTGGCACAGCCTGAGGCCATTTCCTCTTATCCTGTCCCTGTTCCCTGGGAACAGAGCCCGACACCCCCTGGCTCCCCCCTCCTGGCAGGGAGCGAGAAGGTGCCCCCTGAGCCTCCTTTTCTCCAGGCTGAGCCCCCCCAGCTCCCTCAGCCCCTCCTGCTGCCCCAGCCCCTTCCCCAGCCCCGTTCCCTTCCCTGGACACCCTGCAGTGCCTCCATGCCTTGCCCAGTATTGTCCAGGCAGTCAGTAGTGGAACAAGACACTGAACTCGGACAAGCGTGAGGTTGGCTGGTGAGTGACTCGCCCGTGACTGCAGCACTGCTGCTTCATTCCACTGATGATCCAGCACAGAACAGACCTGGAAGGTGTGTAAGAACCAGGTTGGAAGACCTCTGTAACACATCAGAGGTGATACAGCACATGATGACATCAGGAGCAAGAAGAGTGACAATATGAAACTGGAAAGCTCAGGAGCAGTGGCCAGGAAACTGGGATTTCAGAAGAGCAATTTATTGGAATTTATATTAGTTAATGGAGCCACAAACCTATTTCAAACCTGCTCATCATACACAAGTGTGTTGTGCCTTCTACTCCACGGTTCCATAGCAGGATTCACAGTGATGCCACAGACACTGTACCAGAGCACACCCATCTGCTCTGGGATGGAAACCTCCTTGGAACACATGCCATGGAAACACAGCATATGGTCACCTTCCGTCAGAACCCAGTGATGCTGCACTGTTAGCAGGAGCTCCAGCCCCTGCCAGTGTAATGGCTTTGGAGGAATCCACTGTGGTCCCAGCCTCCTGTCACTCAGTCACTCAGTCAGAGGTTTCTGGAAGAGAAAGCCGAGAGGTGTCTGCAGTGTATGAGCACACCAGCTCTTGCCCAGTGAACCAGCCAGGCTGCATTTGCTGCATTCACTGAGGAGCAGCCCCAGAGCTTGTCCAAAGGCAGAGGAGGGCAGGGATGGATCACCATGCAGCTAATGCCTGCCCTGAGCAGCACAGGAGGAGCAGGCTGGGAACTACCCCAGACCTGGCTCTAGCTGGTTGAACACTTGCTCCACCTGAGGTATGCGGGTCAGGCTCACAGACATCACCAGCATCAGGAGTTCAGGACATGTTTGCATCCTTTTTTGCACAGGCATGCTGAGCTCTCCTTTGGTGTCAGGGTGCTTTCTCTTGGCTCTGGTGGCCAGATGGGCTTTGAACTGGAAAGATGCTTCTTCTGGAGCTGCTCCACAGCATTTATTTTTGTGACAGTCTTGAGGGGTCCTGTCTGTGCTCCCAGCACAGGGCAGGAGCTGCTGTCTGGGTGGGGGACACTGCACTCTGCATCACCCCAGCACCCCACATAACCCCCAACACCCCACACTGCAGCCAGGGGTGGGGACAGGGACCTGCAAGAGGGCTGCAAGCCACTGACACCAATTGAGAGCAAGGACATCCAGGGAAAATAACTTAAGAGACATTCACCCTCTGCATGTGAGTATAGTACTACCCTGGGATATACCACTCTCTGCCCTTGTTAAGGCTCAGCTTATCAGAGAATCAGAGAATCACAGCCTGGTTTGGATTGGAAGGGACTTTAAAACTCATCTCTTCCCACCCCCTGCCATGGGCAGGGACACCTTCCAGAAGCCCAGGTTGCTCCAAGCCCCATCCAACATGGCCTTGGACACTTCCAGGGCTGGGGCAGCCACAGCTTCTCTGCCCAACCTATGCCAGGGCCTCACCACTCTCACAGGGAAGAATTCCTTCCCAATATCCCATCTACCCCTGCCCTCCAGCAGTAGGAAGTCATTCCTCCCTGTCCTGACGTTCCAGGCCCTTGTCAGTAGTCCCTCTGCAGCATTCTTGGAGTCCCTTTAGGCACTGGAAGGGACTCTAAGCTCCCCCTAGAGCCTTCTCTTCTCCAGGCTGAACACCCTCAACCCTCCCAGTTTGTCTCCAGAGCAGAGGTCCTCCAGGTGTTGGCTCAGCTGCACAGCCTTCCCCTGGTGCTAGTGGAGTGTGAAGCGTTTTTTAAGGGAGTGGCAGCAATTTTTTCCCAGTTGCTTTCCATGCCAGGGTTCTTTTGCTAAATACCAGCTCTGTTTTGTGACAGCAGTGCCTGCTCTTTTCTTCTACTCCCTGGTATTTCATTCTCCAGCCCTGCTCATCATATCCTCCTGATCATATTCCAGCGATTCCTGAGATACACTGCACATATCATTTTCTCTCCAAGAGTCCTGATGGCTTTGCAAGTTAATTAAAATAGAACTTCAAAGGATTTTTGTAATAGATTATAGTATCTTTGGTTTCATGACATCTGTTAAAATTTACAACTGAGGATGTCATTTTTGGTGAAAAACATGTTCTTTTACACCCAGACCATTTATTTGTGTATTTATTTAGTGACAGAGCATCTCATTTATAAGAAACATGCAAAAGCAATCATTAATCATACTTTTGTCACAAAACAGCTTCCCCAGCAGTTCACTGAAAGCCCACAGACAAGCTGCTCGGTGTGGGTGTTCCGAGGACAGGCAAGGAGCCTTGCCAAGGGAGCTGGTGGAGGCGCCTCTTTGTTTCAAAGTCTAGCAGGGAAGAAACAAAGAGGGAAACAAAGAATTAACAAATTAGACACTGGAGTTATCTGGGAAGGATGTGGCACCATGGATGGGAAAGAAAAGTAAATCCAAGGCAGCCAATGTGGCCAGGATTATCAGTGTATCAGAACCCTCCCAGCAGAAATTCAGCAGTTTTTCTGTCACCACACAGCCCTCAGGCTGTAGCACAGCAGTACCTTGAACCATTCTTACTCAAGAGGGAAACAAGTGGTCCAGCCACAGCCAGCCCTATCTGACAGTGTCCCTGTGCCCAAGGCCAAGCTTATTTTAGTACACAGGTATTGTCTGTGCCCTCCTGCCCACTGGTGCCCTTGACTGGCGCCCTGTGTGTGCCCAGGGTACTGCTGTGCCCTCCAGGGATCACCTGGGACATGGCCATGGCAGTGCCTTTTGGGCACAGGGGCAGGTCAGCACTTTGTGAAGTTTCCCTCGTTTCTCCCTGCCATGCCTGGCTGACCGTGGGACCCCCACTGACAACAGCAGACCTTAAGACAAGGTGGGTGACAGTGCATTTCTGTGGGGGTGTGCACTGGTATCACAATGCCCACCCCTGCCACAGCACCATGGCAGGGGAAAAGAAGGAAACTCACTAAAAAAGGGAGAGAAGGCAGAAGGTTGTGTTGAACTTTAAGGTTTGATCTTGCTCCAAGGGACAGGGGATCAAATTGCTGTTTAACATCAAGTGTTGAGTCCTTGATGCTGGTCACACAGATGCTGATTTCAGCAGCTATGATGGGGCCACAGTCTCTTTTTCACAAGGTCCCATGGCATTGGAAGCCACCCCTTGCTGCAGCAGTGGAGAATGAGGGAACCACAAAGTTACTTCAGGTGAAACATCCTCTGATGGCTGTTTGTCCTGTTTTCACAGACAGTCCTTGCACTTGGCACTTGGTATTGCAGTAGCTGCAGAAAAGACTTCAAGTTTTCGCACATAATTCCTTTTAAAGGAATGTGTTCTGCCTTGTACTATGTTGTAACCACAGCTTTAAAACGCTGGCATACTCCCTGAAACACAACATGCCTGCTCATTTGATTTCCAATTTGCCTTAATGATCATTCCTAGTCACTGGAAAGGACTCTGGACACAGAACAGCCTATAAAGATCCACTTGAGCAATCTGTACATGATTAATTTCAGTACATCAACATGCCAGCCTCCTCTCTGTATATCAGTGTTTTAAAGAACAACATCCCCTTCTCCATTTGGTGCAGAGCTCTCAGTGCTGCATTACCCCACAGCATCCCCAGCTCCTGCAACGAGGGCAGGGCCAAACACAGATGGTGGCAGGGGCTGCCCTCTCCCAGTGCCCACCGGCTGGGGTCTGCTGACACTGGCCCCACTTCCACAGCTCTTTTCTTCTGGTCCTACTCCACGTTCTGGGGTGCTCTCTGCACATCCATCCCGTTCCTCGTGGGTGCTGTCCCTCCTGTGCCCAGCTTCAGAGAGCACGTGCCTGCTCCTCAAGCAGGCTGGGAACAAACACCCTTCATTGTCACCACACAGGCTGCAGTGGCCAGCCCCTGTGAGAGACAGGCATGAAGGTCATTATATGTGCAAGTGATTAATGGACTAACGTCTTTCCTGAGCTCTCCTCTATGCTTTAATGAGTGTACTCGGTGTTCAGCACGAACCAGAGGGTTTGCAGCTCAGCTGATGAAACCCATCTTCAAAAATCAATGAAAGATGAAAAGCCCAGTGTCCATTACCAGAAGGGTGAGATGCAGTGCCATCTTCACAGCAACAGCAGTATGACTTCATAATGTACCATCCTATGTCTGCAGGCTGCTGTTATTAAACATCAACAAACAGTACAGAACAGTTTTGTATCTGCACTGTGCTGCAAACGACAAATTGTGCCCGTCAGTCATTGATTTAAAGGTAAAAGAGCACAACTATACCCAAATGCTGAATTATTGTGATTTTTGCCTTAAACACTGCCTCTGCATTTTGGAGACTATAAACTTGAAAACACAAAGCTCCACTGACTTACGGACCCCTGCAGAGGGCTGAGTGTTCTCGAAGGAGAACGCACACTGCAGGGGCAGCTCCACCAGGTCCTGCTTCTAAACCAGCCACAGCAGAAACTGCTCCCAACACCCTCGGGACTGTGAGTGAACACACCAGAGTGAGGGGCAGCAAACCAAACCCTAGCTGTGGGTGGCTGGCTCGGGTGACAGCCTTTATCTCTAGGTAGGAACTTCTTGGTTAGTGTAGGAAAAGAATACAGAGCAGATTGAGAAAAATCATTATTCCCAGTGGGTTATGTGGCAAACCCTGCAGTAGGATTGCCAAAGGAGCTGATGTCAGGACAGCAGCAAAGTCACCTGGGTTGCACTGAGACACCAGTGCAGAATGTCAGACCTTGACCAAGGCTGTCCAGGATCTGGGTGGAGGAAGAGGAGCCCCAGCCATCTCCCTGCCCCGGGTCTGACACTGCCCTCAGCCACGGAACACAGGTCACATTGTGCGTGGCTGCAATTGTCACTGCTTTCCATAAAAAGCCAAAAACATCGTCTGTGTTACAAGTGAACCTCCAAAAGGCAGTGAAGAGTCATGATAATGCTGCAAATATGTGCTGTGTAACTGTAGCAGTGAGAAAACAGCAAAGGCCTTCTTAAAAAAAAATGAAAAAAAGGTTTAAAACTGAAAATCGGTTGGATCTCTGCTATTCTAAAGTACAAATATAGACAGTGCCAGATTGCCTTGGCTACCTACACCACCTCCATGCATCACAAAGCTCAGATGGCCTCAAACTAGCCAGATCTAGTTGAAACACATTATAAAAGCATAACTCTACTTCAGCTATTCTTTGCTAAACTGGCAGGGATATACACAGCCTCAAACCTTTTGAGCCTATTGTATATAAGGGACTTTGTGCATGAGGACACGGGGTGATTTGACTGGGAACTTCCCTTGACTGTCTCTCCATGCTCAGCACAATGCTGCAATGCCAGATCTGCCCAGGAGCACACAGCTCTGGAATCTCACTAGTACACTCCTGTGGAGGGAACTGCGACATCTTTTGAAGGAAAACCCTCTGGCAGGAATAAAGCAGCTCCTAAAGAAGCAGAATGTGGGCACTGCATTACTTCAGTGGGCCATGTTTATGTGACATCAGCATGGGTGAGAAACCAACATCTGGAAGTGTGGCAGAGGATCACTGTCACACTACAGCAATAACACAGTCATTGAGTCACTGTGATCTCAAACATGTCAATATTGCCATTGTTTGTGTGAATATCCCAGCTCTCCATTGTCTTCATCTGCTATTAGTACAAGGATGACCATACAGCACATTTTTTGTGTAATTCTTAAAAAACTCGGTCCCATTTGAACTGCCAAGTGGCACTCGGGGATTTGTTTAGGGATGATTATGGTGGTTCTGGGTTGCCAGTTGGACTAGAAGGTCTTTTCCAACATTGATGATTCTGTGATTCCCCAAGACCCACCAGGCACAAAGGCCAGAGAAACAGCCATGGTCATGATCAGTGACCACCACCAGTGACCTGCTTCCATCTCATGTACTTTGTGTTCTTCATACAAAGCATAACTTCAAACATCCTGCAGACTTCAGTTGTTACCAGAGTAAGGATGTAAGTGAGGCTCAAACTTTTGAGAAGGTCTTGGCTACTTCCTCTCTCATCTGCAACACCCAGAGTCAGCATCCTTCCCTATGGGACTGCTTACAGCTTTCCCAAAGCACCACTGACACAATCAAACCAACTTTTAGAAGAATGACAATCTCCTGGAAGGGGCAAAGACCCTTTCTTAGGCACTGCTAGAGAGTGTTGACATTACTAGAGCCTCTGCTGCTCACCCACAGGGGGATAATTTTGTTTTACAGTTTGTCCCTAAACATCCAACATGAAGAAAAACTGCAGCAAATTAAGGGCTTTCATTCAGCCATCTTGTAGAATTCACTTTTATCACACCTGCCTGAGATGGTTCATGCATCTAGAAATGCAGAAATGGGTCTTTGAGGTGAGATGCCTTGGGGGAAAGTCGGTCATTAAATGCAAGTGGCAGATCCACTGACCCACAAATGCCACAAGGCAAGGCTTGTGGGACACTTTTACCTTCCTCTTCCTTGGGCTTGTGCATGCCACGATGTTCTGCAGAGTGAGAGCAGTGTTTCAGCTGTCCAGGGCAAAATATATCCAAATCAAAGGGCATCTGCAGCAGCAATGTCAAATATGACAAGGCAGGCAGGAACCAGGTCTAATAGCTGAGGACTTCCTGACTTTATAAGCTGTTCAATTGAACATTTAAAAGGTTTAGTCCCCTTTCAGGTCTTGAAAGCACCCCAGGGCAGGCTTAAGTAACTGTGCCATTAGACAGCAAGCTGTAAATTGCCTATTAAGTCTGACTGAAACTGTAAAATTGCTTTTCACAATGCAAATTAATGTAAATAAGAACAATTGGTTACACATATCACAGACTATCAGATTGACGACAGATGATGCACACTGGTTTTTCCCCCCTGAATTAGCATTGCTTTAAAGTTAAATTTGGTGCTTGTTTAAGAGGTCTGGATGTTCCTATGATAGATTCTACCAGTGCATTACAAACACATGCACATCGGGATGTATAGCCTCTATTACATGAAATATAAACCTCTTCTTAGGTCAGGCACTGATACTTGCTTTCAAGTCTAGTAGAAGAACCACAAAGCAAAGCCATAAGCTCAGCAGCACAGTCAGCCACATCTTAACCTCACTCAGAAGAGATCATGAATCAGTTATGAAGCCATTAGGACAGAGGGAGGAAATCTGTGCGTTTCAGAACCATGGACAGATGATCAAAGCCCCATCTGGAGCCCTTGGACCCCAGTCCATCACTGGTGGAAGCAGCTGTGTGCCACAGCTCCCACCATCATCACGGGAGCATGGCCTGGGCATCACATTTTTAGATTTGTTTCCCAGAGATGCATCAGAAAGGTAAATCACAATGTATATCAGAAAGGTTGATAAGAATGCAAATCAGAAAGGTAAATCAGAAGGTAGATCAGAAAGGCCCCTTCTTTGCCTCATCCCAGGTCAAACAGTCACCACACACAGGCACAAGCAACTCAGCTGCCTGGGAAGAGCAAGGTCTGTGTCAAGACAGACACTTTTGGTCTCAATAGCCTACTTGTATCCTGCAAATCCATGCTTCAGGGAAGCTCCTAACAGCACGGGGCAGTGGCACTACAGCAGGCAGAGCAGAGCAGTTTTCCTCTCTGGTGGAGGATGCTCTTATCAGAGGTTTTGCTTATCATTATTAACATATGTTATCTGAAAATTTACATTCCCATTAGCTACAGAAATAACTGTTGCCAGTTTATTACAGACTCTTGCATAAATCAGATATCCTGATAGCTCCCCAAGGATTACAGCTCACCTTGGGGAGGGATGGAGAGCTGTGAATGAGACAGGGGCAACCACAGCACTTGGTACCAGCTCCCCATGCCTGCAGACCACCCTGGGATCCCCTGGCCATGGCTGGCTGCCCCAGAAAGCAGGGCACAGACACCTGCTTTAGCTGCACACTTGCAGGCTTGGCTTCTTGGGATGGAAACAGCAGATGTCATGAGACCCATGAGGAGAATCAGCAAGGCTGGAAACTGAGCCCAGGTCTTGCAGGGCCAAGGCCATGGGCAATGAAAACCTCGATGCAGACAGCAGTGACTTCAGGCCATGTTCATCCCTTCCCTCCTCACTGTGCTGCTGTTTCCAGCAGCTTTTTCTTCTCTTTTTCTAACATTTTAATTGCTGTTTTAAAGCACACTATTTGGAAAGAGAGTCTGGTACAAGGTGCACAGGTCAAATAAACACCACATTTGCTTATCTTCCAGAGTAATAAATTTTAAGAAAAAAGTAATTAGCCACAAACTGGAAGTGTTTTCTTTCAGCCTCGGGGACCTTTCAGCATCAGTCAGCTTCCTGCATCTCCTCTCATTAACATATTGGTAGATATGGATTAATTAGGCAAAAAGAACTTAAACTGAATTTGAAAACATTGACCTATATTTGAGGTTGGCTGTCTTGGTGTCCTCAGGGGGTTGTTCAGGCCTTGCTGTGCTGGGTGGAGCTGAATGCATTAGAATGTTTTTGTATCACATTGCTCACTATCTGGTACATATCATTTAAAGTTCTTAATCCTTGGGTCAGCCAACTCTCTCCTTGCAGGGTCACCTCGCTCTCTCCCATGAAAAATCAATAGCCCAGAAACTAACAAATGCCTGAATCTGTAGAGTTTCTGTAGCCCCAGGTCTCAGCTGGGATACTCTTCAGTCAGGCAATAATTCGATGGAAGCTGTTGTGCTTTGTACCCGAATATATTTCTTTGATAACAGTGGTCAGCACATGCACCTGGTCTGAAAATCTGTATTTCCCAACATCAAGGTATAAAATGAACTCTGAAAACCACCAAATCTAAATGTTAAAAGGCTGTTCCCCGGGCATCATGTCATTCCTGTAAATCACTAATGCTGAAGTGCAGGACTTTGTAACACTATTACTACAGACATAGCTATTTATTGGTGTTTGAGACACTGAAAACAGGACCCCTGTGCACATAAAATCACAGTGATTTATTTTAATGCATTTTGTAAGTAAACTCTTAACAGATGGATGGAGCACAGAAGGGTGACACAAGGGAGTCAGCAGGTGGACAGAGAAGCCAAGAATGGACTGGCACTGATAAGATTATCCACTCCAAATACCTTGAGACAAGCACAAGCTGCCCACACAGCAGGCTGGCACTGACCAGATAAACAAGCAGAAGCAGTGTGGAGCTGCAGCCCTCCCCAGCATCCCGTTCCAGACTCGGTTCCTCCCGCGAGTGACGCTGTGCAGGGACCCCCAATAGCCCATCCCACCAGTCAGGGATGGTGGGGACACACAGCAGGACACAAGGGACAGACTCCAAGTGCGTGAGGCACAGCAATGGCCTCACCAAGAGACAGAGAGACAGCAGACTCACAATGCTAACTGTTCAAAATAGACTTAAAGCCTGCAGAAGAAATCAATCCTCTGGGTCTCTCTTCTGCTGCAACAATCTTAGGTGTTGATGTAACAATTACAAATAAAACTTCTCCATCAAAAACCTGTTCTGTACACAGTGGAGCCTTTTAATGAGATGAGCCTGAGGAACAGCCCCTGTGTGCTATTCCACTCATTACCTCGTGTCTTCACAGATGTCTCTTGACAGGCCCTTCTAGAGTTGAACAGATTGTTTGTGATGTTCTAGAGGAAGAGGAGCTTTGACTGGTGAAACCAAAATCCTAACCAGAACCGAAGGCTTGGTTTCTTCTGTAATCCTTGAAAATAATAATTTACTCAAAAAAACTCATTTCCAGAGATTATTATGTCCACATTGCACATTTCCAAAGACTCAGGCTTTGCTCGGGAAGAGCTTCACACATTAAAATGCAACTGAAACAAGGTTTGGCTAACCTATAAACGCTTCCTGAATTAAATCTAGCCTGCGCCCATGCACAGTTTAATAACACCTGTGAGGGACCACTGTCACTCCTTGTCTGCAGCACCAGGGGCTGCAGAGCTGAATACCATGGCTCGGGCTGTCCCAGAGTGGGGCTGCCAAAGACCCTCCCCTTGGTACAGCACAACTTTCCCCTCGAGCTTCCCATGCAGAAAGAGGTTTGGGAACAGATCACCACAGTTCATTTTTAGCTACACACTAATATCATTAAGGTCTCATCTTGCAGCCAAATGAGAACCATTAAACACCAGCAAAGTCAGCTACAGACCAAGTGCCTCAGTTCATCAGGGCTAAACTACTGCTCACCATCAATCCTCACGGAGACAGTTTGGTCAGTGCACTTCACCTTTCTGTTTTGCAGATTTACTGCCTTCCCATGGCTCCTTCTCCCAGACTTTCTGTCCTCTGTTTGCTTTATTTTTCTTTTGTAGCAGAAAAACTGGCCTCAGATGCCTAAAATGCAATTTTCAGCCACAAATTGTTCATTATTCTCGACATGATTGTGGCAACATTCTCTGAGTGACAATAGAAATAAATAAATAACACCTTTTCACGGTGCTGTAAGAACTGATTTTTTTCCCTTGGCTGATTTCTCTACACTCATTTATTGACTTAATTCCCAGTGACCAAAGCACACATTGGCTTCAGGACACAGCACTGAGAGGTGTAAGCTGAGTGGGGCTAAACAAGGGTCAAAATGGGCCAAAATACTGCTAGTCAAGGTCTCCAGAAATGACTGGCTGCTTTATGTGGTCAGCTTGCAACCTTTTCAATGTGTCATTTCTCAGTATGGTTTTTTCTGTTTGTTTGTTTGTTTTGAAATGGTGGCCATCAAAATAATTATTTCTTTCAAAAGAATTTGGTTGCCCTCTTTGTGCAAGCAGTGTTTCCACTAGATATGAAACATAAGCAAATGTTTAACATAAGTCTTAACATAAACAAAAGGGCAGTCTCAGACACAGTGGAGCTTAGAGAAGCAACAGATTCTTCAGCATTCAGGCCCCAGTGAAAGAGCCCTGTGAACCTGCCCAGTCACACCAGTGCTGGTGTGGCAGTCACAATGGCGAAAGGATGCACGAGGAGGACAGAGATGCAGGGACGAGTAACGAATTTCAGTAAGTCAAGGAATAATTTACATCTGGTATACCTGGAAAAAACTACACACAGCTGTTACCTGAGAACTGAGACAGGAGCTGTAAATGTTACTTGTCACCACTTAAGGAAGAATTCACTGGCCTGGCCTTTCACAGGGGATGGAGTGAATCACTGAGTCTGGAGGCACCATGCTCACAGTGCTCCTGTCCCAGGGACTGCAGGATCAGAGTGTTCCAAAACCCACACTGGAGGTGCAGGGAAAAGCTGTGCCCAAGAGTACAGGCAGGAGCAAGGACAGCACCAGCTCTTGCATCTGATTAAATCAAGATTGCCCCCCAGCAGTTTGTGCCTGGGCAAAACGCAGCACGAACCCAGCATTTGAACTCACTGATTTTTGAGCACCACAGTAGTCATGTTAAGTGTGCACTGAGTGTCTGGCTAGACCAACCCTTCCCAGCTGGATCTCTCGTGGCTCCAAGCCTGTAGCCAGGTAACACAGGTAAAGCAGCCCCCTCAGCCCGGGCTCAGAACAGAACAGCCTTCAGCTGCTGCGTGACGTGGGGGAGCGAGATGGCACAGAGGGAAAAGTCAGTCAGTCAGCTGTGCTGCCAAAGATAAGCTGCCAGGAGAGAAGTTCATCCTGGCACCTGCACTGGGCATGCAGGGAAGCAGGGAATGCTTGTGGGAGGCTGGTATATGCACCTTTGAGATGACAAGCCTGTCACGGCTTCCAGCCTTGGAGATGTGTCTGCTGGGAATGCAGCCAGGGATGCCATTAATGGACTAGAGTTCAACATGTAAATGGTGGACACACCAGGGCACCGTCCTTTGGCAAAAAAACCCCAAACAAACAAAAAACCAAACCAAACCAAACAAAAACCCAAACCAACCAAACAAAAAAAAAGCCAGGAAGAATAAAAATTGAAAGGAAGAAACTGCTGTAACCACTGTGATGGGCCAAAGACTACCACACCCAGCAGGACAGCAGGACAAGGTGTGCTGTCCCTGCACTTGGCAACAGAGGATTAAAAGGTCAAAAAAAGAGATTTTGTTTACAATGTGATAGTCAATGGCTGGAGGTGTCGCTGCACAGTGACCCACGGTGCAGAGCCCCACAGTGCTGGGCAGCCCTGGGTGGGCAGTGCCCACCAGGCAGGGGCTGTGCTCAGGGACTGGGCGATTGCAGCAGGGACCTGGCAACTTCCCACACAGCCAAGTGGCAGACAGGCAAGGAGCAAATTCCTGGGGCAAACACAACTGCAAATGTCCCAGTTTTTACATATTATCTAAATCCCAGTTCCCAAGATTCAGAGTCCTTTATCAGCAATAATGACTAAAACTATAGAAAGTCCTTAAAGAACTTTCTAATCAGTCTCTTAATTAAGGCTATCTGTTTCCCTTCACTCAGAGACAAATTAAGCAGGTTAAAGCAGCTCCCAGCAAACATCTGTTGAAGCAACTCAGAACTAATGACAAATACAACTGCGTTCTCTTTGTTGCTGATTTTTCTCCCAACTGTACCTGTAAACATGCTGTCATGAAGTGTCAGTCCAAAACAACTTCACAGCACATTCTCATCCCCTCACAACATCTTGGAATCACAGAATGATTTAGGCTGTAAAAGCCCTCTGAGGCCATCAAATCCAACCACTACCCCAGCACTGCCAAGGTCACCACTGGCCCATGTCCCCAAATGCCACATCTGCACAGCTTTTAAATCCCTGCAAGGATGGGGACTCCACCACTGCCCTGGGCAGCTGTGCCAGGGTTGGGCAAACCTTTCAGGGTAGAAATTTTCCCCAATATCCAACCTAAACCTCCCCTGGCACAGCTTGAGGCCATTTCCTCTTGTCCTGTGCCTTGTTCTCTGGGAGCAGAGCCCGACCCCCCCAGCTCCCCCCTCCTGGCAGAGACTTGCAGAGCCAGAAGGTCCCCCCTGAGCCTCCTTTTCTCCAGGCTGAGCCCCCCCAGCTCCCTCAGCT
>JAWWEW010000006.1:290171-305042 GCA_035583185.1 Anabacerthia variegaticeps | reverse complement strand
CAGAGCCAGAAGGTCCCCCCTGAGCCTCCTTTTCTCCAGGCTGAGCCCCCCCAGCACCCTCAGCTGCTCCTCTTCAGACTTACGAAACCAGACCCCTCCCTGACCCCATTGCCCTTCTCTGGACACATTCCAGCCCCTCAGAGCACAACTATTGGATCATGTCCACCATTTGAGTCCACCTTCCTGACAGCCCTTTGATCAGAGGTGACCATATTCTGAAATGCTCTTCTCCCCCCTGAACACGTTCACTAAAGCCCTTGCAGACCCCAGCAGCTGCCCTGGCTGGCACTGGGGAGCTTGCCCGGGCCGTGGGGCAGCACCAGCACATGGCCCTCCTGCACCCAGGCACGTCCTGCACTTGGCACTGTCCGGCTGGACAGCAGCGGCCAAGGATTTTTTGGAAGGAAAGTAGCAAAATGCCAATACCAAACCCACTAAGAAAGCACAAGGCACCCTTGGCAAGGCTCAGGTGCTAATTGGTACCTCGGAGAGCCGGCTGCAGCTCACCATCTGGGCACACCTCGGGGCATTCCAGCACAGGTACGCTCAGCCCTGCGTGCACCGGGCAAGGCTCCTTCCTGGCCTCAGCAACACCATCCCAGCCGTGTGCTGGCTGCTGCCCTGGCACATCACCACAGCCCTCCATCCCTTGGAGGCAGCTTCTCCAGCTTCAGTAAATTAGAGACTCTCCTTGACACAGACAGACAAGTTGTCACGGAGCTGTTTCTCTCTCTGAGGGAGCTGCAGGAGAGCTCTACCCACAGAGCTGGCTCATGATGAATGGCCTGGAGTGTTCATTTGCTTGCTTGCTGATCACTTTGCCCAGTAATACCTTTGCTCTCCATACCTGCACTGCTGTGGCTGTGCAGCACCGGGTCCAACACGCCTCAGGGCAACAGCTGTTCTGACAGTAAGAAACTCAAACAGGCACCCAGATCAGAGACCGTCTGCAACAGATCCTCTGTTCTGCAGACAGCAACACGAACAGCATTCCTGGGCCCAGGAGGAATTTCCGCAGGCTCCACGAAGCTCCAGACTCCCAGCAGCTCTCCTTCCCCCCAGGGCAGTGCTGCCTCTCTCCTCCCCAAACAGGGTAGCAGGGCCAGCTCAGGCAGCCAGCTGGGGCCAGGGCTGCCCTGGGGGATGAACAGTCCGCCTGGGCACTCACCATTGCTGTCCCTCAGAGCTGCATGCATAGCCGGGCTTCTGAGGGGTTGGGGTATAATCTTTGCCCATAACCCCTCCGTTAATTTTCAAACTAGATAGATGCCCAGCTTAAAAGAAAGTTGATGAAAACACTGATATTAATAAGAATTAAATATATTTCCAGCAAAAGTAAGCCTTGAGAAAATCCCACTGGCCACCTGGCTGTACTTCAGGAGGCCATCACCTTTTACATCATGTCTCTTAGCGACAAGAACTATCTTCCTTTCCTTGGCACACCAGTACAAAAGCCAAGATAAAATGCCACAGAAGATGATGGGAGAAAAGCTGCATTCAGAGTGGATTGGCTTTAGTGAATACCAGCCAATGGACCTGGAAGGTCGCTGAGACCACCTGGCTGCCAGCACCCAGTCCAGTCCAGAGCAGTGGGGGTGAATGGCCCAGGCACTGAGCACAGGGTGACCCACAAATCCAGCCAGAGCTCCTCTCTGCCAAATGGGATGAACTTATATTCAGACTGATAAGTTAGGAGTCTTCTGGCTGGTTATTTTTGAAACGAGGTCATTTGAATCTCCCATCCATTACAGAATTCTGGCGTTTACATTTTAATAACAGTTTTCCTCTCCCTTTCATGTTTTACGTGTGCAGATGGATCTGACACATGCTACTAAACACTTTTTTGTAGATATAGGTTTTTGGGGTTTTTTTCCTTTTCAAGCAAGAAAGCTGTTCCATGAAATCTAATGCATGAGTTGTCTGTCCTCCAGCCTCATCAGTGCCAAGTTCTCAAACAAGAGCCATCAGGAAGCTTTCAACCATACACGCTCAAGACAGAGCTTTTACATATGAAATGAAACAGAAATCCCAGCACTGCCCCAGCCCAGCAGGGCGAGGGGAGGCTGTGGGCATGGCTGGCAGCGTTGGCACAGCACTGCCCCACTGCTTACCAGGGCTGTGGGGAAGAGCAGGAGCTCAAAGCCTGAGCTGTGCAGCAGGAGAGTCATCCTGGGGGAGCACGCTCAGAGCTCCCTCTAATTGCACATCCTGCAGTGAACCAGCAGCAGAGACACTGGGCACACTGGCTGGCACAGCCTCATCCCAGTGCTGCTGCTCAGACTAGGGACTTCTCATCAGAGACCTCCCAGGGGAAAGAACTGCACCTTCAAATCTGAGCCCAGAAAGTTCTGTCTGCAGTTACTGTATTTCCTCAACAAACACAGCAATTCAGGGGATAATTCCCAAAACCAGCCGCAGCTCTTGCCAAACCATCCCAGCAATTCAAGTCAGGAAAGTCCCCAGCAGTCTCACGCAAATGCAACTTCAGGGTGATGCTCAAACCATGAGCTGAGCTCTCTCCACCCTTTGCTGGGAGAACAGAGAGGTGAAGTGCTGGGATGCAGGGTTTATTCCTGCTCTATTGCTGCTCTGGAGGTTCACTCAGAATCCATCCCTGATGTCTGGGTGAGGGTGCAGGGACGTGGCTTCCTGCAGAGACAGGCAGAGCAAACCCTGGTGCTCTGATGCAAGGTGCCCCGAGCACCCAAATCTCAGGCTGAAAACAGGCCAGGAAGGGTGTTCCAGAGGCCCTGAGCAGCCCACTTGGAGACACAAGTCCAGAGGAGAAAGAGGGAAACACCTTTTCTTTTGATCTACCACCAGCAGAGTACCAGACTGAATTCATGCTGCTGTTGTGGCATATCCTCTTCCTTCTCCTCTTCCTCCTCCTCCCAGGTGCAAGCAGGGGTATTCACTCACCTCAAACGTGTGTCAGCGACATCCCAGCTTGACTGCACAGCTGAGACACACAATTTGCTACAGTCAGAAGCTGCTTGGGCATATCAAATTGGGTAAATAATAAGGCAAAATCACTTAAATGGCAGAAATTCCCTAGTTGGAGTGTCTGCTGGGTCTTATTACAGCCTCCATGTCTGGAGAGTTTTGTATTATCGTCTTTTACAGAGTATTGGATAAAGGTGAAGACAGGAGAAACAGTGAGGAAAATGAGAATAACCTCAGAAAAAAAAGAAAAGCAGACTAATGATCAGAAAACTGAGTGAGTTACAGCTTTAAAATGTAAGCTTGGTTTAATTTCTCCTGTTCTCCAGACTCACAGGTCACAAAGTCTCTGTTTGGTTACTTGAAATATTTGATTAAGTTTTCCAGAAAAAGATGAAAAAAACTTAGCTCTGCACTTATCCAAGACATACTCTTTTGCCTCCACAGTGAAAATGCACAAGATGGAAACAGCCTGATTCAGCTCCAGTACAAGACAGCAGCCATCCCACCTCCCACAGGGAGGGATTTTGGTTTGGACTCCTTGAGCCATCCCATTGGAATGATGGGGCAGACATGATGTGTCCATATCCAGTACTTTTAATGGCTAGAAAAAGTTAATTAGAACTTCTGGAACAATGAGACATCCAATTTTTCAAATATGATTCATCCTGCGTCTGCACTAATCTCCTGAGGGTCATTTTCATAGTAAATTAATCTCTCTAATGTCAGCCTGAAGTTATCAGCAGTGACACTGTGGCCACAGTGGTGGTGGCAGCAGCAGTGGCCGTGCTGCAGAGGCATGGGGGTGGCACTGATGATATTGAGTCTGACAACACAAAAATTTCACTTAAAATTAAAATAACTCAGCTGACACCAAATGCAACAGAGCCTCTTTCAGCCCATGGCTGTGTTTCTGTTCCTTCATCCTGGAATGGACAGGGTTAACACCACTGGCCTGCCCTGAGCCACTCCAGAGATGCTGCTGGAAAGTGCTGGAGACAGTGCTGATCCCCTGCTCCTGCTGCTGCCAGCTGTGGAGACAGGATAACCATTGCAGGACCTCCTGGCAAGGGAGGGGAGAAGGGGGTACCCAGCCAGCTGACACAGCCCTGCTGGACATGTGCTGACCACGCTGCCTTCCCGTGGGAGCCACAGCAGAGACGGCCTGAGTTAAACAGGATTGTCTTTAGCTTGCCTTCAAGCACCAAGTATTGCAGCCAGAGCTTCTGAGCTCTGTTCAGCTGGGACATTTCAGCAGTCACAACATGCACTGAGAGCTGGGAAAATAAAATACAGAGAGTAGCTGTTCTAACTCCTCAACAGCCTTTGCCTCAGAGACCACCCTTCTTTTATGGAGCTCTAAGCCATTCCCTGAATACATCCTGGAAGTAATTTTGTCTGCTGCCTCCTTGCAAGCAAGTTAGATAATATTTCATATTTTTCTCGGCAAGATGAACTTCAGAACTGGGTTCAGGCAAATATACTCTGGGATCTTTACCCCTATTTCATATGACATCAAAATTCTACATTTGACCAAATTTTTCTTTCTTTGGCAAGTACTCTTGCCAGGAAACTCATTAGCCAGGATTTGCAAAACTGGAGGGAAAACATCAATATTAACACAGGCAGAGCAAATTCGTTTGCTAATTAATGCAGGGATTGCTGGTATTTTCTTTACCTCCAGTTATCACTGGCAATACACAGGATGTGGCAACTGTTGAACCTCAAAGCCTTTAGCATCACTCACAAACCGGGCTGAAACCACAGCCAGGCTGGAACTTCATTAAGGACAGCGAGGCATTTTGCTGAAGAATCCAGTATTAACAGTTATTAAATAAATATTTCAGTGCTGGAAACTTCCTGGCAGCAAATGCCCTGTGGACAAAACATGAGCAAACCCAACCCCTCCCTGCACCAATGTGCTCACCCTCAATGTGGTGCTCAGCAAAAACTCATTGGAATGAACACAAGCTGTGAATCTACAGGAGATTACTGAGACATTGTGCCTGTGTGGGGACACTTTTATTCAGAAGTAAAATTCCCATTATTTGCCTTAAACTTAATTTCCTTACAAATTGTATTACAGTACAGTGGCAGTTTTCAGCCTTCATAGGATCTGGGGACACCCAAGAGCTGTCGGGGTGATGGAGCTGAGTGCCCCAGAGCTGCACACTGCTGTGGGCAACTGGCTCCTCTTGGATTTGCTATCTGAGCAAACCCCAGGACTCCTGAAATAGAGCCTGTAAAAGGGCTGGCTGAGGCAGAGAAAAAACAAATAGTGCTGCCTAGGAAAGTTTTTACATTAAGAAATCTATGTTAACTGCTAATTTGGATATTTTCTCTCAGTGTCCCACCCAGATGGCAGATCGGTACTGGATGGCTTTTGGTAGGAAACCAATAGACCTACAGATCAGTATTTTGTTTGCATACTTGAGAAAAGCTCAGCAATTTACATTTTACTCTTCTGAAACCTCTCCCAGCCATGCACTTTCCCACTGCATTCATAGATCCTACCCACAATGAAGAGGCATATTTAAACCCTGCAGATGAGAAGTGGATTCACAATGCATAGTGCTGGTGTGTCACATCACAGTGCCTCAGCAGCACCGGGCACCACGTCAGGAGGGAATCCTGCCCCATCCACACTGCTGGAATGGTCCCGGCTGCACTGACAATTTTAAAAACCAGTTACAGTCCTTGAGGCTGAGTGAGTTCTGCACTTGAGTGGGAAGGGGATTCACCTGAAGCAGCACAGAACGAAGCAGCACGGCCAGCCCTCTTTCCAACCAGTGGTAAAGGCCAGGTTGGATGGCGCTTGGAGCAACCTGCTCTAGTAGAAGGTGTCCCTGCCCATGGCAGGGGACAGAGTGAGATGACCTTTAATGTCCCTTCCAATCAAAACCAGTCTGTGATTCTACGAACCAGAGACATCCAAGCAGCTGTGCCAGCCATCCTCCGAGGGTGACTGAGCCATGCTGGAATCACTCTCTGCTCCTGAGACAGACGCACACCCAGCAGAGCCTGAGAGCAGACCTGCCATTCACTACTGCCCTCCTCCTGTAATTACAAAACAAACTATGCAACAAAATAAATGAGGTTGGTAATTTGTTATCTTTTTGCTGCTCCGGCAGCATGCTGAGGGTTGTAAATTGGGTGCTGTATTAAAAATGACAGAAACACTTTGGGTCCTGCGCTGAGAGAGGGATTTCACTATTTGTGCATCTCAGCACCTGCACAGAGTGATGAGGTAGAGGGTAACAGCAACACAGAGACACTGAGAGGCCACAATGCTGCTCAATAATCCACAGGAACAGAAATTGGAGGGAAATGGTTATGTGGCTGTAGCCTGTGTTGGGGTAGGGTCCTGACCTGACTGGGGCAGCAGGGCAGGAAGGTGAGGTGAGGTGGCACCAGGTCCCTGGGCAGTGGCAGCAGGGAGAAGACAGCAGAGGGCAGTGGGCAGTGGGCATCCTGAGGAAGACACATCCCCACAGGGATCTGTCCCGAGCTCCACTGCTGCTCCTGGAGGAGCAGTTCTGAGCCATCCTCAAACAGGTGCCTCACTTCTCTGAATGCACTGTGTCACCCTGGACCAAGGGGCACACGGAGCCCATAAACACAGAGGTGCTCACAGCCCTCACCTGCACAGCACCTTGGGGCCGGGGAGCAGAGCAAACAGTGCCTGCCAAGTGCAGCAGGGGCACAGAGAAGGGGGACACAGGGACAGAATCCTGACAGGCCAGAGGGATGCAGCCAAAACAATCCGATGAGCCTGGAAAGCAATAACTGAGGAGCTGCCTGAAGCACACAGAGCAATGGCTCAGATGCTGCTTGTTTATGAAGGTCTGCACTTCCCAAAGGGCTTTACTAGGGGTGATCCCATGCTCTAAGACAGGATTACCCTCCCTCCCTCTCTTCTGCTGAGCACACAGCCCTGGATGAATTATTGAACTCCTCATTTGCTGCACTCTGGGTAACAGCAATCTGTGCTGAGAGGACAACCTGCCGATTCCTCAATTTCTGTGTGCGTTATTAACATGGCACATTGAGTACACACACATCAACAGCCCACGGAAAACCCTGTTTGCTGCAGACTCACACATTATGCAAAGCAGAGAAATTATTACAAAGAGGGCTTCCCCCCATTTGTTATCAGGTTCAATTACTAGGCCACTTAACCTATTTTACTATTCTTCTCTTTCTTGCTCCACATGAAAGCTTTATTGCCAGTACTACAATGATATAAATAAAAGCTAAAGCCTGAGACTGCTGAAGAGTTTTGGTTTCAGAGCTGAAGTGGAGGAGCACAGCAAGAGTTACTGAATGGGAAGGCAGTCAGCATGCACTGTGCTGCTGGTGGATACATCTTCAGTGCCATTGCAGAGAACAAATTAACCCCCGGATTCAAATGAAGGCAAAAATTTCAATATAGCTTTTCTGATGCCAGCACAATAAAGAGAGTCTCAGCATGACCCGTGTCCCCCAGCACTGTGCAGGTAGCTCAGTAGGAGGGTCTATTTTTGTTTATATTTGCCTCTAACAGTCACACAGATCCAAATGGCTGGTAGAAAATATGGCCACATTTAATTTCCTTTCAGGAATTAAATAGAAATTTTCAGGCACACATCAAGAAGCAAGACTAAAACAAGGCACCTCCTTCCCCTGCCCACAGCATATGAACACTCCCCCCCAGGTATCGGGCTGCTCTCCACATGCCCCACAACAGCCACCACGGGGCTCCACACAGAAGGGTCAGCCCCAGGCTGGTTTTGTTATCAGCCGTAGGTTGGCAATTAAACACATCAGACATCAGCAGCTCTTGAATAGTACTAGTTTTGAATGGTCACTATGGCTGGCTCCTACATAGAAGAAATGCTTGGAAAAACTTCAGGAAACCCAAATCAGCACAAAAATGTCAATCTGATTTTGCGACTTACGTGCTGTTCCTTGATTCTCTTATGGACGTTATTTTTCCAAAGATTTAAACAGACATTTAATGAAGTGCATTCAAGGGAAGCAGTCAGGGCGGACTCAGAGACACGACTAATTTTGGGTGTGCAAAACACAGCTGACATGGGATTGCTCACGTATGTCATGTCAACTGCACATGCAGGACTCCTGCTGGAATGTAGCTGCACACTGAATCCCAGCTGCAGGGACCAGGCCTGCTTCGAAGGATGCTCTGAACAAGGATGTGCTGCAGGAGCTTCCTCAGCCCAACAAGGTACCGTGGGCTCGGCTGAGACACAACCAACACACAACGCATGAAAACTTTCTCCTTAATTTGAAAGGGAAATGTATTTAATAGGATATAGAGAGATGTCATCAGGAGTTAGTAAAACTATTCATATAAAATCAAATTTTTCAGTATACTTACTCAATCACACTCTGTCTTTACATATATAGAAGAGAAAGATCTACTTATTTGTTTGACACTTCACTTTTCAAAGAGTAACATAATAAGTGAATTGATAAGTAGTGAAAGCATTAACTGTCATGTAAAGATTATGACTCTGGTGCTCCGTCGCACAATTAAATTTAATGTTTATTTCTCTGTCTCTGTGCATAATGATAAGATTTCCCTCATGAATACCTAAGAAGTGACTGATAACATGAGGACAACTGCTCTGGGTGGCCAAAGCAATTCATTACTAGCCATGTCATTAAAACTAATTTTGCAATTACCTTAAGTGACCTCAAGTGCTAAGCAAGAAGATAATATTTAGGTGTGATTACAATAAACATGCATAAAACTATCCCCAAACCAGGTCACCCATAAAAAAAAAAAAAAAAAAAAAAAAAGAAAAATCAGAACTCATTTGAATAATACTGAGATGTAAAGATGTATTCAATTTTTGTTGTGTGTTCTGTGATGGGCTGTAATAAAGGTGTGATTACATCCAGAGATATGAATTTATAGTTCTCATTTCTTGACAAAACAGCCAGGAAGGCATTAATAACAACTGAGGATCAATCAAAATCAGAAATGCTTTCTGAAAAAAGGGTAATTGAGAAACAGAAAACTCAACGCCTACAACAAATGGTTCTTAAGGGAGAGACATTATTTCTGAAATATGTTGACTGTTATCTAATTAAACAGAGGAAAACATCTCGGTGGCTGGACTCCCAGAACCCACCACAGTTGTTGTTCAGAAGTACTCATTAGCAAGAGGAGCCGTGATGTGTTAGCACAGCTTGTGTGCCATTCCAGAGGAGCTCAGCGGGACTCAGTAACATCCACCCCTTGGGAGACAACAGGCATCTCCAAGGGCAGCACAATTTGGAGACTTCTGCACAACTGGCAGAATCATTTAACATGGACTGTTTCTCTCACTCACATTGGAATGCCTGTGGAATACATTACTCACTGCTTTCACAGGTTACTTGGCCACCCTCAGTGATGTCTCAGATGTCTGGGTGTCTCCAGCCATGACCACAGTGATCACCGTGGTGTCCCCTGCTCTGCCAGGCTACGTTCCACCAGGTCACACAAGCTCTGACAGCCCTGGCTGCAGCCGGGGCTAATGAGAAATTAGGGGGGCGCTGGCAATAGGAAGGTGCTGACCACCACCCACCACCTCCCTGTGCCTGCTCCTGTGTCCTGTGCCGCCAGGGCTGCTGCCACATCCTGCAGGAACCAGGCCCTGCTGGAACACCATTCCCACCTGGTTTTTCAGTCTAAGCTTCTCATTTTCCTTACCATTCATTTTCAACATTGCATCGCTGTTTAACCTGGCCTCACAGCAGCGAAAACAGCATTCCAAACATGGCTCACCACGGCCATGCCCATTGAATCCATGCAATGCTTCCTCGATCACCTGAATTCTTGGGAATACAAACTCATTTAATGTCCCTGGGAGAATTAATCAAGTTGGTACAATGTGTGATCTACAGGATGTGACTGATGTTAAACTGACTACAAGACAATTAGATGCTAATGTCACCATTGTGTCAAGATGACATGAATGTCACCCTCTGCCACACCTGTGTAATTTCTGAGTGACTGCGGTGTCATTTTGGAGGTTGTTTAAGGCACCCTGATGACATGATTGCAGAGTGGGTGCAGGCAGACCCCACGATCACTGGAGGGGCATATGTCTGTCTCACCTACCATGTCACAAAGCCAACAGCCAAGGTGAGGGCATGAATTCTGCCATCAAACATCTTAATTAATGTCCCCCTGAAGAATGAGGGCACAACCTGGGATATTCTCCTACAGTGCCTATTTAGAAGTCAAACAAACACAGAATCATAGAATCCCAGATTGGTTTGGGTTGAAAGGGACCTTAAAGCTCATCTTATTCCACCCCCTGCCATGGGCAGGGACACCTTCCACTATCTCGGGTCGCTCCAAGCCCCGTCCAACCTGGTCTTGAACACTTTCTGGGATGGGGCAGCCACACCTTCTCTGGGCAGCCTGTGCCAGGGCCTCCCCACCCTCACAGGGAAGAATTTTTTCCTAATATCCTATCTAAATGTACTCTCTGTCAGTGTGAAGCCATTCCCCCTTGTCCTACCACTCCAGGCCCCTGTAAATAGTCTTTCTCCATCTTTCTTGTCAGCGCCCTTCAGGTACTGGAAGGCCACAGTCAGGTGCTGCAGCCACAGAACCCCAAAACCAGCCCAGACAGGGGGGAACAGGACAGCCCAGACAGCGTGAACATCTGGTGTGACAAAGAGAGGCTGTTCACAAGGAATTCCACACCATCAGCATGGACTTCACATGAGTAATTCAGTCTCTGACTCCTCAGAGAAACAGCCCAGCATTGCAAGGCTGCAATAAAAGCCTTCAATGGCCTCTGCAGCATCTGGACCAAGACCAGCTCTTGTCCCAGACGATGTAATGAGAGGCTAAATGAGAGTTCAGCACCCACCACGCATCCATCCCTTCTGCTTTTATGAGACACGATATGTAAAAACTGTTCTCTTCTCTCCCCAAACCCAAAGTCATTTTAATCTCAGCTGGATCTTATCAGCCGTGCTGTACCTATCAGCTCTCTGACACAGAATCAAAGAAAATACTCAAAATAAAAGCAGACGGGCATACTATGAGAGAGGAAGAGGTTATCTGTAAAAGATTATGAACTTTAAATGCACAAAGATACTTCAGAATCCCCTTTCTTTTTTAAAATAAATAGTTGTTGCAGAGAGATGTCCAGTTCAGAGCAAAGATCTTCAGGAGTCCCATGGCCTACAACAGACCCATTCCTTCCTCCCCTGACCTTCACTTTAATTGGGGAGTCAATATTAGTCTTGGTGTTGTAATTATACTCTGAAAAGTTTTTAGTCAGGGACATTTAGAAGGGATATGGGCTTTCAGAAGTGTCAAGGGCATTTATAATTGCAGACAATCTCTGTCCTGAAGAAAACATTTCCTTGTGGTCTGTGAGATCTGGGCACGTAACACCTGACGTGTCAGTGCCTTGTACTGGGAATGCTACAGACAACCCAGTACTGGAAGCGAAGCTTGCGAGGCACCAAATGGTTGAATTCTGACCAGCAGAGGTCAAGAAAATTAACTGTTTCCTTTGTGCAGCTGTGCCTGAAGTTAAGTCTGAGTTCAGCACTGCCTTCCCCAGCATGCACTGGCACAGGCACGGGGCCAGTGTCACCTGCCAGCTCCTGTTCCACACCTCCAGCTCCCAGGGACGTGGCCTGTGCCTGCAAACCCCATTTATCCATGCAAGTGACCAGTTAGGTACATAATTGCCACTTTATATTCACTCTCAGCTGGAGCTTTTGAGTGCTGGGCATGTTCAGAGGCTTGACACTAAAACATGCAGAGCAGTGCATTAAGGCATCAAAAAGGGTAACTTAAAAGTCATTGCCATGGCTACATGACAACTTATTTTGCAGTATAATATATTCTATGAAATATGTATGATCCTATTTAATATATACCATTTGTTTTTAGCATTTCATTTCTGGTAATAGCCTTTTAATGATAATCGTGGTCTTTTAATGATTGTAATAATTAGACTCTTATAAATCAACATGTTTTATGTTAAATATGATGAAATCCTTTAAAAATATTTATTTTCCCCTGCACTTTAAAAGGTGCTTTGCTCTTTTGCAGTGTCTGGAATCTCTTTAGAGCCACATTAAAAAGTCTTCCTGAAGCCTCATTTCCTTCCCTGGCTGCTAAGGGCTCCTCATGCCTCTTTCTTCTTCCCTTAAGGATGTGATAAAGAGGAAAAATCAAGCATTCATTGTTTGCATCTAAAGTGTAATTGATCGAATTCTTCATCTTTTTATTAACCAGAAGCCATTACAGAACTAAATCGTGGCAATGAACTTATAAACAAGGGTCTCAGAACATCAACATAACACTGCAGTTGTTCCATACTCTGTCAGCTCCTGGCCCCAGCAGCTCCTGGGTGTCCATACAACCAACACAGCTATTTGTAGACTTTGCTTTTTTCTTTCAGACCCAATATTAGGCAGCTTTGTAGGCTACAATTTCCCCATTCTTTGAAAAACACACATCCTTTAGTCTTTCTTGGTAAAAAATAATGACAGCTTTTGGTGAGGTCATATCCAGAAAGGAAACCTCATCATTCATTCAGTCTTGCAGTGCCCCAGATGACACAAGGAGGCTTAATTGGACATCTAACAGTTATTCACCCATTTCAACACGGGTGCATTAGATCTTTATTAAGGACGGGACTAGGAAAATAGAGAATTATTTGTCATTCTTTTTACTTCTTCCTAATTTTAAAGGGAAAAGTAGATGCCATGAAAGTGTTTCCACTTGTCTGCCAACCAATGTGGACCTGATCCATCTCCTCTGTTGGTCACAGAAAAGTAAGATTCGTACTTTTTCATATAAGTAGGAGATTCAGCAAAAAGTTTGAAACGGGCAGCTCTGTGCCTCGTGCCTCCCCACCTGCCTGCACCCATGGAGCCTGCCCTGCACTCCCTTAACAGCAGGATGGCAAGGAGACAGAGGAAGCACCACAGCCTGGCCCAAAAATGACACATTTGGTCCATCCATGAACCCACTATCATGCATCCATAGATATTTTAACATTTTCAATTATGAAAAACTCAGTTTAAGCAATAATTATAGCAGATTCCCTCTTTATAGTAACAATGGAAGGAGAACATTATCACCACTGCTTGTGGCAACAACTTGAACCAAAACGGGTTAGAGGGAAAAAAACATAATTAGGATGAGATATGCATGCCTGGCTCTGAAAGAAAGATTGTTTATGCCTAATGCATTAGGGAAATTGCTTGAGAAGGGCTCAGGGAACCCAGGGCTTATCTGTCCCATTCAGGATGCTGCACATGGGCCCCACCAGCTGGAGAAGCCCCACAGCTACAGACCAACAGCAGGAGCTGTGGCAGCACCAGCCCAACAGCCCCTCCAAGCAGGTATGTGAAATACACCTCACCTTTATCCCTGAGGGATCCTGGGGAAAACAGAGCTGGAGAAGAGCATCACCTGGTACCCAGGCTGCCCTGGGATGGCTCCAAGCCACTCCCCGTGTGAACAGCAAGGAAGGGCAGCAGGTGACTCTCTGTTTGACTGGGGGCACCAAAGAGCCCCAAAAGCAAAATAAAAACTCACTTCTTTCTCTGCTTCCTTCCCTGTCTTTGAAGGAAAAAATTCCCAAAAGACATTTGTGCAACCAGTAGACAATAATATATTTATAACAAATAAGTGCAACAGAAACAAAAGTGATGCATTAAAGAAAAGAAGTGCAGTATTGAAAAGGGAAAGTGCTGGCAATGAGCAGAAAATAAGAACACTGAAACTGCTGCCAAGAGCAGTACAAAATAATCATTCCTGTCTTCCTGCATCATCATCACTGTTCGGGGAGCACACCTGGAGAATGCAAAGCACACCAGGTTTGGTTACAAGCCCCTCATTTCCATACAAGCACAAAGCTACAAGGTCAGGACTCACTGGGGGCCAGAGTTGGTGTCAGGGTCCTTCCAGGTGGGGCCCAGGTGAGTCCCAGGGCTGAGCCACAGCCTGAACCCCTGCACTCTGCACAGCAACCCAAGGGGGATCCTCAGCTGGCCTTAAATAGCCACCAAAGAAACACCCAAGCATTTTAAAAACATAAACAAAAAAACAAAACAAAAACCCCAACAAAACAAAAAGCAACAACAACAAAGAAACAAAAAACACTCTCACACACACAAAAAAAAAACCAAAACAAAAACCTCCCACCAAAAATCCCCAAAAAAAACCACCAAAAAACCCAAACATTTCTCAGATGTGTTTGATTCCAAGGGACTTGGATCCAATCTGTATCACCACTTGTAGAGTAAATCCTGAGTCACAGGCCTTCATTTTCCTGTGGGAACAAACTGGACCCACGCCCCTGTCTTGCTCTTTTGTGTTTCATGCCCCAAAAATATCCTACAGTCAGAAACAGAGATTTTCTCCCGTTCACTGCACACTCTACTGGAGTCTTTCTACTGAGCTCCTCCACTCTGCTTCCCATCAGCCATTTTTTCAAACGACTGACTAACATCAGGACTAATAGTTATCAAATATTTGGTGATTACAAGAAAAATAGAAACACACCACTTTAAGGATCATACATTAGACTTCTGCAAGCATTTCCTTCACACTTTCTGAAGATTTTTACTTTAGTTGGGCTTTGGTTGGGTTTTTTAAGAAAGACTGAATGTATGGTGCCATCTCCTGGACAGTACAACTTAGTCATCAACAGTTAAGTGTTTTTCCCAAAAAAATTAGAGAGGAGAATGACTTTCCTTTCCTACAGTTCATAGAATCCCAGACTGGTTTGGGTTGAAAGAGGCCTTAAAGCTCATCTCATTCCACCCCCTGCCCTGGGCAGGGACACCTTCCACCAGCCCAGGTTACTCCAAGCCCCCTCCAACCTGGCCTTGGACACTTCCAGGGATCCAGGGGCAGCCACAGCTTCTCTGGGCACCCTGTGCCAGGGCCTG
>JAWWEW010000006.1:210281-284440 GCA_035583185.1 Anabacerthia variegaticeps | reverse complement strand
GTGAGGGGTCTGAGGCGGGTCTGTGAGGGGTTTGAGGCGGGTCTGTGAGGGGTCTGAGGCGGGTCTGAGGCGGGTCTGAGGCGGGTCTGTGAGGGGTCTGAGGCGGGTCTGAGGCGGGTCTGAGGGGGGTCTGTGAGGGGTTTGAGGCGGGTCTGAGAGGGGCGGTGGAGGGAGCGGGGCCTGAGAGGGGTGTGAGGGGCCGGTTCGGTACCTGGGCGAGGCCTGATCGGTGTCTGATCGGGGCCGGTGCCGCAGGCTTGTCCGCCCCGGCCGGCGCGCTGTGGGACGCGGTGGTGCTGACGGCGGCGGACGAGGCGCAGGCGGGCGCGTTCCGGGAGCAGGTGGCGGAGAAGCTGCGGCGGGGGGAGCTGCCCCGCGGAGTGCGGTACCTCGTGTGCGCCGACCCGCCCGGGGCCAGGATCGGTGAGCGCCGCCGGGAGGGGCTCCGGGGCTCGGGAGGGACCGGGGGGGGCTCGGGAGGGCCGGGAAGGGTTCGGGGGTCGGGGCCGGGACCAGGGGGGGGGTCGGGGGGTTCGGGAGGGGCTCGGAAGGGTCGGGAGAGGTTCGGGGGTCGGGAGGGCCGGGAGGGTCTCGGTGCGGCTGGAACGGGCAGGAAGGGATCGTGTCAGGAGCCCACCTGGAGCTCCATCGTGGTGCTTGTGAATGAGCTTGTGTTGGTGACACTGTGCAGCTCCTCGGATACAGAATAGTACTAACTCGTGTGTTTTAGAAAGTCATACTTAACCTGACTGTTTAAACAGTTTGATTGTGTTTTAATATGTTACCCAGTGGGCAGCAAAACCCTTGAAGAAACTAGTCTGACTGCCCATAATACTGTCTGTAATTCTTAATTCCTGTTCCCTTTGATGTACGAAGTAACTAATACCAGTATTATTTGCAGTGTAGAGTAATAGGCAGATATTAATTCTCAGAAATCTGGCAGCTTTAATCTGTAGGAGCATAAAAAAATCTCAGAAATCTGGCAGCTTTAATCTGTAGGAGCATAAAAAATATCCCAAACCATTTCCTCGTATTGCAAACCTTCCTTATTTCCATACTGTAAATATCAGAAGTACTTCTGAATGCTGCCTTGAAGCCACTAGTGAGCTTCTGTGTGACCTGTTTCCTACAGGAGCTGGTTTTTATGGCTGGTTGTGGTCTGTTTAATTGATTAAATGCTTCAAATGTTTGGGCTGTGCAGAGATGGGTGAGACGGAAAACAGTTTTTCCGAGAGCTGTCTGCTCAGGATGCCCTGCCCTGGGAGAGCACAGGCTTCCAGAGGAACTGCCCGTCAGCTTCTGTGCATGATCTTATCAACCAAGAAAGGGTAGAAAGACTGCCCCGTCAGCGCTGGTGTGGCACGTGTCAGCTGGGCACCAGTACACCTCACCTGTCAGAGCAGATGTTACTGATGCTCTTCTCACAGGTACTAAACTGCTGCTTCTTTAGGAAATGGTGGATCAACTCTTCATGTTCTCCAGTACTTGGAAGATCTCTATGGTGATCGGTGGACTTCCTTCACTGTGCTGCTAATCCATTCTGGTAAATTCAGTTTTACATTTCTCACTCTAAAACTGTACCCTTTTTCCCCCCTTCCTTAAAATAATATGATTGCAGAGGAGTCAGGCTTTTGAAATATAGTTCCCTCAGAAAAGCCACTCCGATGATCCTTGGAAATTAGGTTGGTGCTTAGGAGATGTTACTATTGCTTCAGCATTTCTTCTCAGCACTCAAGTTGTTCAATCAAACAGTGAGAAAGAGGTGTAATTCAGAGTGTCTAATTTAAGTTTCTCCCTTGAAATGCCCATTTAAGGACTGTGGCGCTCTCTAAGGGGGACCTTGGTCTCCTTGTACCTCTGGGTAGGCTGACTGCTTGCCTTCTTATCCATTTAGTAAGGACACTTCCTTAAGTGGAAGAACATCAGTTCTGTAGAGGAGAAAGAAACCAGGTGATAAGTTTCCTGATCAAACCTCTGCTTGTTTGACTCATCTCTGAAGTAAAATTCCCATTAGGAGTGTGGGGGTCCTCCTCTTCTCCAAGCAAAAGGTAGGAGTCATTTGTTTTCAACACTTCAGCAACAAACAGCTCTGAAACAAACTAAAGGTAACAAAATCAACCAGAATTTTGATAGGAGCTACCTAAGGCAGACTGGGTTTTGGACATAAGGTCAGGTCTGCTTTGGGAAATGTTTGAGGAAGAATGATTGATTTCTTCACATCTGTTATTCTTTGAAGAATACTTGGTATGTGACCAAGCTGAGGGGGTTTTAATGCCTATGTGTACCTGTGAAATAGCTGTACAGGTTTAGTTTTTTTGCTTCCTTACACACAGTGTCTCTGTGGAACTAAAATTGTATCTCTCTTCGAGGTGGTTACAGCCAGCGTTTGCCAAGTGCAAGCGCCCTGGGGAAGGTCTTCATGGCCCTGCCATTCGGTGATCCTGTTTACCAGATGCTGGAGCTGAAGCTGGCCATGTACATCGACTTACCCCGTCACATGAAACCAGGAATCCTTGTCACGTGTTCGGATGACATAGAGCTGTACAGCATTGGAGTCACAGAAACCATCATCTTGGATAAACCTGGGTTTACTGCGTTTGCCCACCCCTCAGATTTGGCAGTCGGGACAACTCACGGGGTGTTTGTGTTAGATCCATCCAGTTTTTCAGGAAAAGGGGGACTGGAATATGCATCTTGCCAACGTTTCCTGCACAAGCCTGACGTGAGGACGATGCGGCAGAGTGGTGCAGTGTGTGTGAGGGGGCGTTGCTCCTCTGGGAACCACAGTGACTCGGGAATGGCCTCGGAGTGTGTGTACACGGACAGCGTATTCTACATGGATCATCACACTGCAAAGCAGCTACTGATGTTCTATAAGCAGATGGGCGCACTCTGTTGTGAAATAGATGCATATGGTGACTTCCTCCAGGCGCTGGGACCCAGAGCCACTCCAGATTACACCAAAAACACGAGTAATGTCACCAAGGAGGACCCTGGGTTGGTGGAAGTGCGGCAGCAGCTGTACTTCCTGCTGCGAGGAACTGCCCTCAATGTCATAGTCCTCAACAACTCCCAGTTCTACCACATTGGAACTACTCAGGAGTATTTGTTTCATTTTACTGCTGAGAACAAACTGAGATTTGAGCTTGGCTTGCTGCCTCTGGCTTTTAGCATCTTGCCTGACACAGCCAAGGCCTCAGATCGATCAAGTGTCATCCAGAGCATCCTCGAGCCCAGATGTGTGATAGGGCCTGGGTCTGTCATTGAATACTCCAGAATTGGGCCTGGGGTCTCAGTAGGGGAGAGCAGCATTGTTAGTGGGTCCTACATCAATTTCAGTGTAGACATACCCTCACACTGCTTCCTGAGTTCAGTAACTGTGAAAATTAAGGATCAAGTTGAGTATGTAACCATGGTGTTTGGTGTAGGAGATGACTTGAAGAAGAGTGTGAAATTGCTGTCAGATATAGGATCACTTCAGTTTTTTGGAGCTAGTTTGGCAGAGTGCCTTGACCTCTGGAGTATAAAGGCTTCAGACCAGCTCTTCTCCAGTGGGAAGACACGTTTGGGGCTGTGGACTGTGAGGATTTTCCCTGTTTGTTCTACTCTAAGTGAATCTGTTAGGATGTCACTGAAGATGTTGAATTCTGTACAGCACATGTCACCTCTCAAACTGAGTGGCTTTCGGCTCTTGTCTGTTGAAGAAATGCTCGCCTACAAAGATGTAGAAGACATGCTGAAGTTTAGGAAGCAAATTTATGATGAAATCTGTCTACAAAGGCAAAAGGAAAAGTCTGATCGTAGAACGAACTGTACTTGAATAAATCTGTTTTCATTTGGAGGTGATTCATTACTCCTAGTGTGTAAGAATTCCTAAGGAAAAAATACACAGATCTTTTCTCTGATATCATTGAAGTAGAAATAAAGAACTTGAATTAAGAATGTCGTTGTATCATTACAATGATAACGGAGAAAATGCAGATAAACTGTTCTTTTGATGAAAGTAGTGAAACATTTCAGATCTGAAAGCACTAATGGGTGACTTTTTGTGGGGTGCACGTTATTATGTCTTGTAGCCCTTGTCAGTAGGAATATGATATGGAACAAGTTAATTAGAAATTTGACTGAAAGCTGCTTTAAAAGCTTTTAAAGGGTAGAATATTAGCTCTAACAACATGGAATAATACCATAAATTTTCTCTCTTTTCATGCTGCCATTTTGCAATACAGTTTCAATTAGGTAGAGGTAAAAATCATTAAAAATGCATTTAATTCAAGGTATCTTCTCTTAAGTATTAATATTTTTTTCTCTTTTATTTTGTAATTTTTTTATTCTCTCCTATTTTTCATCAGAAGAAAATGATCGGCATAGAGATCATTCTCTCCCTTGTGACTCATGTTACTGGGGTCAGCACCTGTCATCAAGACATACCGATTTATTTTTTTTACTGGTTGTTTGGAAGCTGGCAGTGGCATTGGGCAGCTGCCAGCTTTTTGTTACCTACAGATCGACTGATGTGTGCCAAGTGAAAACCTGCTGCTTGTATTCCCTAAACTGAACTGCTGGAGGCCTTGGAATGAGGGTTCACCCAACTGCAGAGACGTGGAGCAGACCGTGGGACAGGTTCACTGGTATGAGCGTTGTGTCCTCAGAGAAACACACTTGTGTCTGTTCCCTCTTTCCTTCTCCACCCTCTGCTAATAAAGGTAATAATACAGTCCTCCTTTTTCTAGTTTAGGTGCCCAAGGTCCAGCTCCAAACAGTTAGGTCTGCTATTTTTAAGAATATGCTGTACAGTATAGCTGTGATTTGACTGCAGACGTGATGCATCTTTCTCTCTTGCATTCATCTGTGGGTTTTCATGTTTTATTTAATGTTTCATGATGACAGTGCTTATCTTCCTGCTGACTGAATTCCCAAATGGCACCTTTCTTATGCCACCTACGAGGCAGCAGTGTTAACATCCCCTGAACATTACCCACCCTGCTTTAACCTGCACCAGGTTTCTTCCTTGTTGATAAAGAAACCTCCCAAGAGACAGAGTATTTTTCCTGAGGATTTCTTCTGGGCAAGAAGAAATACAAAGGAGCCAGGGAAGGAGGTTGGGAATTGCTGTGGTTGACTTCAAAGAAATAAGGAGATGTTCTGAGCAAATAGAGGTTCTAAAAGTCATTATGAAATATTAGTTTAACAATGGAAATGGCAGTTGGCTTGAGAAAGCTTGGACCTAAGATAAATGCATAAAGTCACAAAGTAAAAATAGTCCTAGAGCATGGAATTGTGGCTTGCATATCATCTGTTTGCATGGTTGTTACACAGTTGCATCTGTTGTTAGACAAAACATTTTAGGAGAAACAAATGTTTGTCACAGACTTTGTATCTTCAGTTGGAGACCAAACTTTGCTGAGCACACACTTCCCTGAGGGTTGCTGTGCTGCCAGGAGAGCTCTCTGGGTTTTCACCAACAGCAAAATGCATCCTTTTAACGTGATTATCCACTTTAACTGTTACAGCTGCAGTTGTTCTGAATTCCCTGAGCACCGGGCATTGATTTCATTAGTGAAAGCAATCTGGATATAAATAGGAAGTGGGTTTGCTTCTGGTAAGTGTTGGGAAAAGAGAATGAGGATAAGCACAGCGATTGAACAGCTTTTGAAAAAAGTTGGGGTAGGCTGGGCCAGCAGCAGCTGCTGTGGTTTAGGGAGCAGTGTGCATTCCAAGATAAAAAAAGCAGAGGAGTGTGATCCTGGTGGTAGCCATGGACTAGCACAGCTGGCCCTGGAGTGAGAGGGTACCCTGGGCTCTGCCAGCCCACTGAGGGCACTGGGACAGGAGAGAGGTGCTGCTCAGGGTGTTTCAGGTCTCCCCTCCTGGTGAGCTGAGCTTTTGATGCAAAGCTGTGAAGCAAGTGATATCCAGCCCCACAAACAGCTCAGACCAGGGTGTCGGGAATCACCTGTTGGGAAACAAAATATTCAGATCTTGAGGCAAAGGTTTTAATGAAGGAAAAAAAATCTGTTGGAATAAGTGTAGATTTACCAGGTAAGAAATGTTGCACTGCTTTAAGTCTTTATGCCACCTCATGCTTTCCTCTGACACAGAATATTTTTGTCTTAAATTTAGGTGGTGGATTTTGGTCAATGTTAGCCCTGGGTAATGTCAGGAGGCTTAATGGATTTACTCCACAGGTATTGAAATATCTGGATTTGTACCGTTTTTCTTTTTAAACTGCAATTAAGTGTAACGAAAAATATTATGAAAAACGTTGCAAATAATGTTTTGTTTATACAGAGCTATATTAATTGTTTTTTCGTATGTTTTTGTCTTGCATAGAGCTCTGTCTGTGCATGTTCACACACATTTATGGACTCCATACTTGGCATTGAACACTTTTACATATATCAGCTTCCACTAATTTCAACTAAGTCCCAGGTAGCATACATTTGCCCATTAAATTTCTAATGCATCTGTCATCCTTGGTGGTCTTTCTTGCTCTCAATAAAATGATCATTGTGGAATTGGAGATTAGAAAGTTTATGGAACTTTTTGGAGGAAATGGGTTGTGCTGCAGGGAATGTCAGTGCCTGGAGGTTGGTAGTGGTGCTGGCACTCTGGACAGACAGCTGTGGGCTGGGGCAATTTAAAAGTTAAAATGCACATCCATTGCACTTTGGTGAATTTTGTCCAAAGGATTTGGTAGACATAAGGCGTGTTTTCTGCGGGCTCCTTTGTGAGGTTTAAATGCTGAAATGTGGCTTTAACGTGTCAGCTATAGAGAGCAGCTGGTTCTGTTGAGTTTCCTGTATCAGCTTCAGACCAAAATCCGAGAGCCTGAATGAATCCCCTGTTTAATGGAACTCTTTCCTGCATGTCCCCATTCCTGGAGGAGTTTAAAAGCCGTGTAGATGTGACACTTGGGGACATGGGTTAGTGGCGGCCTTGGCAGAGCTGAGGGAACAGTTGGACTGGATGGTCTTGGAGTTCTTTTCCAGCCCCAATGATTCCGTGATCCTACAGTTCTGTGTAGCTATCTATGAAGTGTGTATGTTTTAGCTATAACAAATTTCAGTATTTGCAGCCAGGGCTGTGTTATAGTGTGATCAAACTCTTATTAAAATCAGAAAGCCTGCAGAGCAGACCCTTCCTGACAATAATCTTCATCTGATGGACTCGATCTGTGTATGTATTTTATCCATAGTGCTTTTACAACTCCAGGTAATCTTTGTATTCCACGGTCTGCTGTTAATGTAGATGACAACAATTTTCTCATGCAGCCAGCTGGGATAAACATGTCCCAAGGAAATTGAGAGACTTGTTCAAGGCCACCCAGTAAACCTTGGCGGAAGATCACAGTAATTTTGGGTTGCTGTTTTCCAGTACTGGGTTTTGAAAACAAGACCATCGTGGCGTCCTGGCCTGTGGTTTTCTTCCAGTCTGAGTAATGAAGGATGCAGTGCTGACAGTGCCAGGCAGGCAGGAACTTCTGAGGACAGGAGTCATCTACTAGAACCTGGAGCTTGATTTTAGTTAAGCCTCATAGGGTTTCCCAGGTGAATGCAGTGTTCGTGTGTCCTCTAGAACATTGCCTGGCTCCCTCTATCCCGAAATGCAGCTCAGCCTGGTACAGTCTCAAAGAAAGCAAGATGAGTGTTTAATGATTTTATTCCTGTCAGCTTTCTTTATTTAGATTTTCTGTGTAGTGCAATAATAGGACTCATAATGAACGTTGTTGCAGTGATTCCCCTGAGTGCCTTGAGCACACACCACGATGAGCAGAGGTTTGGCCCTACTGTCTGTGTTAGACTAAAATCAGAAGGGTTATTTCAGGGACCTTTGGGGCAGGAAACTGAAATCTGAGAAACTGGGCACTTAAAGAGCACAAGGGAAGGCAGCTGAAATAAAAATGAGCAGCTGAGAGGAATTTGTGCCAGAAAGGTTTGGGTAGCTGATGAAAGGAAGTAAGCTCCAACGATCAGCTGGATCTGCGGACAATGTTCGTGCCTTGTCAGGGTGTTTATGTTGGAGCTCTGCACTTCCAGCCTCTCCTCGTTCCTAAATCTCCACTGCAAGAGCTTCATTTTCTGCTCTCTGCACAAATGGAACATGAGTCCCCGTGCAAAGGCCTCTGTGGTGTTGTGAGAGCAAAAATAGCAGAGCTGTTCTGCTGTGCACTCTGTTCATCTGCTGCCCTGGAGGAGCCACTGCAAACACCTGCTCACTTTGAGGGCTCCTTCACTTTCTTCTTATAAATATGGATTGTCTTTTAGCACCCTTCTCCTTTCCTGTAATGGGTCTGAATGTCACCAGAATGGAACTGAAATTTATAGGAGCAACGTACAGCCTCTCCAAGTAAAGGATAGATACAGATATGTTCTAATTGTCAATATGTTCTAATTGATTTGAAATAAAGATAATTTCAAAATAGTTGCTTCTGTAAAGCCTCCCTTGGAAGGACAGTTAAAACCAGAAACAGAGAAAGAGTTATGCACACATTTCTGCTGTAAGATTGGCCATGACAGCTGCATGTTCCAAATGTGAAACTGCAGCAAAACTCATAAAAATTAATCAAAGAAATTTGTGCAGCTCAGTATTCTGTAAACAACGCATCGGAAGAATTTGCTTGCTTACAAACATTGCTCATGATGTTTCCGTGTTACTTGTGGAGATGTTTATTCAGACCAGCCTCACAAACAGTTTCTCAATCTTCTGTTTGCAAACAGGCTCTGCAATTATTATTCCTTTCTGTCTTTCCCTCCCTCCTCGTTTCAATTATTCTGCAGCTGCTTCACACAGCCAAGGATGTGAATGCTCCAGGACTTCACCTGCTGCCAGCGAGAGCAAAGCTGGGCAGGGCTGGCTGATGGGATCAGCTTTGGAGCTGCCCTTCCCAGGGGCCTTCCCTGAGTGTCCCCATGAACCAATCTTCACCCACAAAGGTTTGCAACGAGTGAGTAAAAATATGGTATGGCAGCTGGATATGGGGGTCAGTTGCCAGGCTGGTGCCTTTCTGCAAATACTTGGTCCAATGTCTCAGAGCATGTGGTCACAGTAGTTCAAATTCTTCTGAAACAGATCCTTGGATTCATGTGTAAATTTGTGCAAGGGAAGGGCTGAGCTGACAGTGCCAGGAGCTGTGGAGGCACTGAGGTTGTTACAGTGGGATGCAGCACAGGGGAGGTTTTACAGATGTGTTTTATAGATGCATGTTCTAGTAACATACCTGCTTGCTCGAAATCCTTCAGAAAAAACTGAAAACTCACACACAGCACGGCTGCCAAAGTTAGTCAACACAATTTATTTACATATATATATAAAAAAATAGGTGTGTATATTTACATTTCACTTTGTATTATATATTGCTTTCCTAAAGGCCATTCCCAGATGCTTCAATGCTATTCCCTGTCAGGTTTCACTGTGAGTTGAGATCATTCCTGATCTCTCTGAGCTGGGGACCCCCAGCACTCCTTGAGGATTCTCACAGCACACTTGGGATTCAGCTGCTTAAATTCTCTTTTCTCCACAAAATCAGTAACAAGCTGCCAAATTACAACTTCCCACCAGTTTTAACTGTTAACTTCATCCATCCAACAGATGAAGACAGGTGTTTGTGTGGGAATAGACAGGAGATTTTTAAGCAGGCTGAGTAGGTGTTTCTATTATTTTAGCCCAGTGGACAGCACAGACTGTTTTGCTCTGTGCCATTGTTGCATGACATTCCTCTTGGCACAGGGTTTATTTTTAGCCAGAGACTATCACAAGTATTTTTCAGCAGGACTGTCACTGCCCCTGAACAAGGAATCATATTACTGCAAGAACTTTGCTGAAACAAAGAAGATATATTGGACAAATGGGAAATTATAAATCTAGACCAACCCAGACTTGCACGGGTAACTAATGTCACTTTTTTACAGGCCATGTGCCATCCCTCGGCAAGGAGCAAATGGTATTTCGGGAGATAACTCGTTGCTGCTTTACTCCTGAGTTCAAGGCTCAGGTATTGTTCTTAAATTAACTCAGGTACAGGCTGTGAAAGAAGGCAAAAAGCTACTAAACTAAATTTCTTTGAGGAGTTGTATAAGATCATACTAACCAAGATTATCATGTTGATTTAACTTGTACTTCATTAGAAAAACCTTTACACTTCTGTTTTCTGCTGTGTGTATATTTAGGAAATAAGAGCTAACATGTATATCTGTGTCTGCATTGGCTGCAGCAAGAACAGTTTCATGGCTGTAATACTTTAATTGAAATATATATGAAACTGTACAACTGGATGCTTTAAAATCAAGTGGTTTTGAGTTTCTGGGTTTTATGTGTTTTGAAATGTTGTATCAGTCAGGAGTTTCTGTTGTAGATGAATGGAAGAAGAAAGTTGGTGAATCCTATGCCACGGTCACAGAGCGGTTGGAGGATGACCTACAAATCAAGGAAAAGGAGCTGGCAGAATTGAAGCATGTTTTTAGGTAAAATATTCTGGGAACCTCTTTATTAATTTCTTTCGAATAAGTATTTGCTATCAAACAGTGCTTTCAGTTTCAGGTGTTTCTTATGGACGGAGTTTCTCATGTACGGAATGCATGCTCTTACATCTATTTTTGGGAAACATCATCACAGGGCTGGGCAGAGCCCCACAGCAGAGTACCATAATTAGTGGCTACTGATTATTAATGGCAACATTTTATAAGAAACACCTACATGCTTTTGTAAATTAATTAGCTTTAGTGGGATGTCTGATTTTGTTGTGCACTTTTCAGATTTGCTGATGCGTTTCTGCAGCCAGGAGTATTGCTGAAGTTTCACACTGTAAACAAATACAAAAGCAGTGGATTCAAATTCAGGATTAGAATTGTTTTCTCAGGATAGCACGTGCTCACATTCAGGTTCACCCAACCAAGTAAGACACTGGCATGTTCATTATCTTCAAAGCTCCAGTGCAGCAAACCCCTGGGTCACAGACTGGGAATAAGCTGAGAAAATAATCAGGCAGATCATTTCAGATATCAAAACCACTTGAAAAAACAGAGCATTCTAATCAGAAATAAGTCAAAAGCTCAAAAAAGCCAACTTTGCAATATAAATTATTCCTCATGCTCAGTTTTGCTGCCTCAGCTATCAGAGTTTGAGCCACTGGGCTTCTTTGCAGTGTGTTGATCACTTTGGCTTGCTCCAGTTAAGTAGTTGTCTCATTTTAACCCTGTTTAGCAGTAAAGGTGATCATTTTAACAAACTGGAGCCAGAGTACACTTTATTTTAGATAAGCAAGACAAGGGAGTATATGGTGGAAGTGCTGAATTGCTGAATTAGGCATGAGAATAAATTAAAAACTCCTTTGAAGGTTAGCAGAGCTCTGGTAGCTCAGGTCAGTCAGGCTCAGGTAAGTCTCAGTGTCAGCCGAACTCTTCTTAGCTACAGAGCCCGGCTCCTCTCACCAGAGGAGTGTGAATTAGTGATCCTGGGGACATTGCAGTGGAAAAACTCCTTTTTAAGCCAGCCTTGAGAAATCAGCCAGTGATTTCACTTCCAAAAGCTGCCCTCACCCATGTGGAATGAGTTCGGTCTGGTCTTACGAGTATCTAAAATCCAAATATGGCTTCTTGGCTATAGGAAAAACTCCTCTACTGCAGCAGTGATTGGTTTTGGAAAGCTTCTCATTAAACCTCTAAAAATTCAGGACTGAGAAACTGGATGGCTGTTGGGAGCTGAGGCAAGGAAGGTCATTTCCCTGATGGAAATGAAACAAGTAGCTGGTAAAGTCCCTGCTCTGAAGGTTTATAAGAGTGACAAAACCCTGGCAGAAAAATGAGCTGCTAACTTCCCATTTATACTCAGGGGATGCATGTGCTGGTCAGAGGGATTGTCCAGTGCCACAGAAATAAACCAACACTTCAAATAGGGAAGAGTCCATTTAGGGTCCCAGTAGCATGGCACTGGGACTCGTTGGGTAAAACGTGTCCCTGTTCTGTGCCTGTGTCTCACAGCTGCTCACTAAGGCTACCCTAATCAGAAACTCTCAGAATTTCTTTTCCCTAAAACATGCAAAGAAGTCTAAAGGAAGGAGTTAGGAGGAGACCTGGATAAAGCCGGGCCATCATTGCAGTCATTCGAGCTAGTTCTTATTTTTAATATAGACCTTTTAATTGCAGCTCTTAATATATAAAACTTTCCTTGCAGTATTTCCCCACAAAAACACGAAAATTTTGCCAGTTTATGAGAACTCCAATTATTAAACTTGAATATCATTAAGAAAACAAACTGAAACAACGGTAAGCTGGGTATAAACTCAGACTTGTGTCTCAAAAAATTTATTTTGAGATTTCTCTTTTAAATGTTTTCCAAATGCAAGAAGCTGTGCTGAAGAACGAGAGAAGTAATCATCTGTAAAATCCCTTTTTCAGCTCTGATGAAGCCTTCTGCAAAGTCAATTTAAATTACCGCACGGAGAACGGGCTCTCACTGCTCCACCTGTGCTGTGGATGTGGGGGTAGGTATCTGCAACACCATGGTTAAACACTTTATTTGGATGATTACTGAGTTGTTATGGCTGATAGCTGTCAGGAGGACTGTATTTTCTGGGAATTTCTCAGCTGGAGGATTCACAGGATATATTTTGACTTGCCTCAGGTCAGCAATCAAGCTACCTGATTCTCTGCTTTCAGACTCACACAAGAGCTTCTTACCTCATCTGCACTTTCGTTCCTGTAACTGACTTTGTTTTCCACTTTTCTCTCTAAAGGCAACAAATCTCACATCAGAACTCTGATGCTGAAAGGGCTGCGCCCATCCAGGCTAACAAGAAATGGATTTACAGCTCTGCACTTGGCAGCGTATAAGGTAAATTGTTTTGAATCACACTGATGACAGGAAATCAGAATTGAGCAGTTGATTTGTGTGAACTGTCTGAGCTCAGTAGTTGCTTCTTCTGGTGAAAATGTAAATTCCCATTTATGGTGCACAGGAATCAGGATGTGCTTTTGCAATGTTATCCATAGGGTAGGATACTACTTTGGATTTACTGATTCAATCATCCAGTGCAACTCAAGATACAGGAGTTGTCTGGTGTCACCATGAAATCAGGATAGAGGCATTTTTAAGACAGAGGCTTTAGTATGGCAGAAGAGATGTCTGGTGCTGGGACAAACCCTCTCTCCACCTCTGTGCACCCTGGGCCACAGCTGGTCCCCCTCCATCAAGGCCAGCAGTGTCACAGCCAAAGTGGGTCCTGCTCAATTCAGCTGTGAGAGCTGTGTCCCAGAGGTGATGTGGGTTGTGGCCATGTCTTTTAGGACAATGTGGAGCTGCTCACAGCACTGCTGCACGGCGGGGCTGACATCCAGCAGGTCGGGTACGGAGCACTCACAGCCCTGCATGTTGCCACCATCGCCGGGCACCACAAGGTATGTCTCTCTTTGCTCCACGGGACTTACATAGGTGAGTGCTAATATTAGCAGGTCATTCTATTTTACATTGATGCCTTTCAAAACAGCACTCAGAACTGTTTGAGAACAGATGGATTTTATTTCATTTTTTCTGCATTTTTGGAAAACCACACCTGTGTATATATTTTTGCATTGAGCAAACACGCACAAAGAACACAGACCTGTTTGTACATCTCTTGCCTTTCCATAAGTATTTTGAAAGTGTTGGGAATAAATGGTGCTGTTCTCTGAATATCAGAAATGTTAACCAGAAGATACATGATGAAATATTCACTCATACGTATCAGGGTTTCTGAACCTGGATATGGAGAGGGTCTTCCAAATACTGTGTTTATGAGTGTGAAGGAAGCAGAGTAAGAGTTTTACCCCCTCTTCCAAGTGTAACAGGCTCTGCTTCGCAGCTCTGTGATTTGCACTTCAGAAAGGGACTGAGGTTCTTGTTTTAGAGCTATTTTATACTTCACACTGGTGTAGAGAAAGCTGATGCCAGGGTGAGTCTGGCATGAATCTTAGACATCCATACTGGTAAGTCTTCTATGGGTTGGAGACTTCTCACTATGGGAAGCAGAGAAAGGAAGAGATAACAAGACTCCCCAGATGTCTGTAATCAGGCTCTTCCCTTTCTAGACATGCTGTCACTCATGAATCTGTTCTCTTATCCTATACCACCTCAGTTCAGCCATTTCACACACCATTTCATTTCTGTCACTCTGGCAACAGCTCCCTCAGTGTCTGCCCACTAGCAAGGCTGGGGAGCAAGTGAAACAGTGGGGTTGTGCTGTGGCATCACACTCCTGAGCTCATGGACACCTTGCCCCTCTCTTCCAGTACACACACAGCTCTTACTGGCCTAGCTCACATCCTTCCTTGTGTGTCCCCTTACCAAAACACAGGTAAGAAACCTCCACATCCACCACATCGAAGGTTGGACTTGATGATCTTGGGAGGTCTTTTCTGATCTTAATGATTCTTTGATTCTAATAGTTCTGTGCAGAATAATGGTGGGGCTGGTAACTCTGGGATTGTCTCATTCACAGGTATTTACTGTCTCTCTCCATTGTGGGCAGTACAAAGTGGTCTTCTCTCATCCAGGGTTTCAATTAATTTTTAAAATGTTTGGGCCTTTTCCTGGAAATGCCAAAGGCAGGTCTGCTATTCATCCCATGTCCTGAGCCCCTGCTGAGGTTATGGAGAAATAAGGGTGCTCAGAACCTGGCAAGGATAAGCTCATTAACTTCAAAAGAAATAAACTATGAGTGGTTTTCAAAAGTCCCTTATTTCTTCCTTGGGAGTGATCAGATCTGTATCAGAAACATCTCCATAATTGGAGTGGGACTCCGTATAACTCATTTGGTTCATCTGCTGCTCTGGGGAATGAGGATTTACAGTCCAAGTGCAAGCTCCTGCTTTCCTTCTTTATATAGCTGTGAAATTTTCAGTCAGGTTAGAAGCTCCTCTGCTAGATTAAGTAGCTTGTTTTGTTCACAATTTCATTAATATTCATGGAAATATAGAATAATTTTTTCAAACCCCTCTAATAACTAGAATAAGTTAAAAAAGAGGAAATCAATTTTCCATTGTCTTCCTAATTCAAATAAGGTAAATAATATTTATACCATTAAATAAATAGCAGAGATATACACTCCAGTTTAGGCAACATAGATTTTTACTACAGGAGAGGACTGACTAGATTTAGGAGAAAGAGCAGACTGAGAAAAAAATCTTTTTGCCCCATTTTCCTGAAGAGTCAGTCTATAGCTTCTGTTCCACCACCAGACCTGAAACCACTAAAGTGATCAGCTCTGTGGGACAAGGCCATCAGTGTCAATGGGATGTTGCATCTCATTTGAGCCAGTGTGATGTATAAATATTTCATGTTCTCTAAGACTTAGGACTGTATTTTACTTCACCAAAAATATGCTGTTGCTGATTTTACTTGCTAATGAAAATTGCAGTTCTCAATGAGAAGAATTAAAAATTAATGAAATATTTAAAAATAAATAAAAAATGAAACATGAAAAATTATAAAAGAAACTGATGACCATATTAAAAACATCTGCAAATAAGTTCTATAAATCTCCCATTAAGTCTATTATTTTGAAAACATTAAATGCTTCAAGCCCAGTGAGGTCGTTGCTAAATAAATAATGCATGGGCCCCATCCACAGTTATGTGCTGTCCAGTGTTAGCACCTTGAAAAGCCAGGGCCACTGCCTATTTCAGGTTGTAAATTCAGGTTGTCACTCAGACTCCAACACCTGCAGATGCAGGAGCTGGGCCGGGGGTCACAGGCAGAATGAACCAGTGCCACTCAGTGTCTGCATCTGCACCCCTGGGCACCTGGGAGGGGAGTGTGTGTGTGTGTGTGCCAAGGACCTGCTGGGGAGAAGGGAGCGAGTCCTTTCTCAGGGATTCTGTAGAAATTTCAGTGCATGACTGTATAGAGGCTGGCACTGTGCAATGGTCTTAATTGCTGAAATTGTCTTCTCGTTTAAATTTTACCTGATAAAAAGTCAGTAATCACTGTTCATGTTTTCTCAGAGGAGTTCTTATCCTTTGCCCTTGTCCAAAACACAAAGTCCTTATGTCTGCCTCATGTTTTAATATGTTGACTCCTTCTGACTTTGAGTGGCTTAATTAGCTGTCTTTGAAGTGAACATCATTGACTTGAATGTTCAAAAGGACTCTGACTAAACCTTTCATAAGAGAATTTTAAGAAAAGGTGAAAAGTAAGAGATTTGTACAAAGTGTTCAAAATATCATTTTGAATTAAGAATTGGTAGTGGGAGAGAAAGGGGAGCATTTGTTCCATGGTGAATCCAGCCAGGACACTGCCAGCCACCTTCCTGACCAGCCCAGCCGACTTCCTTCTCTGAAGCTTGGGAACATTTCCTGGGTTATGAACCACACTTTTACTCAGTCTGTCTCCTGAGCAGAAAAATCTATCTTTTTTTTGGTCCTTCTGTAAGAATTCAAAGATCTTTTTGCATCAGAAATTTTCCCCTTATTTCTGAAGTATTTCTGTCCTTGCACATCCCTCCAGCATCCCCCTCCTACTTGTGATGCCTGTGACAGCTCTCAGTGCTTTCTAAGACTTCTCTTTCCTTTCTTAGAAAGATATCTTGTCTGAGAGACTATCAAGCCTGTCTCTATACCCTTCTCATCATTTACACTTGAGTGGAGTTTGCTTAATGCAGAGCACAGAATTCCATTTCTCAGGAGATCACAAAGCAGCGAGCGTGGCTGCCATTGCTACAGCCTGGAAAATATGTCAAAATTCATCTGGGTTTATGCTCATCATCAGAGGTGGAGCCACATCGCTCCACACAGTTTTTTAATCCTGAAGGTCCATCTTGAAGTTCATAGGTGAATCTAAATTTTGAATTCCAGCTTCCAAAGACATTAAGGATAGCCACTTGTGTTAACCAAATAAGAGTGTGGTTTTTATTTACTCCCTGAACACATTCACACCCATCCAGTGAGTGCATGTTGCTGAGCTCTCCTTCAGCTGAGAGAAAGGCCAGCAGCTTCTCCAAAGATCTCAGGGGATCTTTCATAAGGAAAGGATCCACAGCAAAACAATGCCAATGCATGAGAGATTTAGCAAGGGAAATTCTGACTGACTGTAAAAGGGGCAAGGGGATCACTGTGAGAGTGGTGCAGCACTGAGAGCACTCCAGGGAGGATGCAGAACCTCCATCCCAGGGGCTAATCACATCTGGCCCTGCAGTGCTACTTCCAGGGGAGGTTACAGCTGAAGCCATAGAGAGGTGGTTCAATCTAATGGGAAATGGACATATTTAAATATGTTGGGGAACAAACCTGATGCAGAAAATGTATTTAGGTGGTCCCATGGAAACAAGTACTTTGATTTAAATTGTGTAAAGGAACAATCCCTGTACACTGATGTTGCTTGGAAACAGTTTGTGTTCTCTGAGCACTTGGGAGTGACATGGATTGAAATGTCTGACCCTTTTGTTGCACGTGTGACTTGATTTGGGGGTCTCAGTCTAGAGAGCAGGTGACAGACATGTGCATCACCACAGCTGGTGTTGGTGGGGATCCTCAGGGTGGTCTCAGTGGACAGGTGCTGGTACACACAGCATGGCACAGGGGTTGGCCACTTCCCCATCCCTGTCAGCCCTTCCTATCACTGCAGAGGTGCATCGCAGTTTCCCATTGTACTGTGGGTGACTTGTCATCCAGAATCATCATTAGACTCAAAAATTAGCATTCTTCGAAACGGTGTGTAGAACTTCTGAAATAATCCCTGGCACAAGCACTTGGTGCACCCAAAGGCTCCCTCGTGCTTCACTAAAACGAGCAGCCCTCAGGCTTCAGTGAGGAACCCAAAGTGGTTTCATTCAGCCTTCTATTTTGGCAGCTATGCAGCAAGGCAATGCCTGAGAGTTCATAGGTGTCCAGGAAAACATGGACCTCCTGAAGGACCAAAAATGGGGAAATGTGAAGGAAAACACTTAGGGTTATTTACTGAAGCCAAAGAACTATTGTCTTCTAAAATATAAAGAAATCTTTACACGATGAGGGAATTATGTTTGAGGATTTACTTTCACACATTTAAATTTAAAAGGATGTTTCATTTTGTGGGACATTTTACATCTTAAAACTCTGATATGTTTACAGCTCTTTGTTCATAGTGGTTAGAAGAAAATTAAAGGTTGTTCTGAGAAAATCCAGTCATTTCCGTGCCTCTTCATAAATTGGTGTTTTTACTGGCACAGTGATTTTTCAAGCTTATTTATAAAGCGTCAGTGACATTCAGTGTTCAGTTAAAGTACTGTAAGTTAATCACTTTCATGTGCTGTATGCAGCTCTGCACCTTTATATATGCCTGTTTGGGCTTTTTGACTTTTTTTTTAAACTGGTGTCATGAGATTTTGAAGTCCTATTTTGCTGGCTCACCACACTCACATATATATGTGTGTGTCTGTACTGTGGTTCTAATTGGAATTCTGTGTTTCCTTGCAGGCTGTGGAAATCCTCCTGCAGCACGGGGCCTTTGTGAACGTGCAGGATGCTGTGTTCTTCACCCCCCTGCACATTGCTGCTTACTATGGCCATGAGCAGGTAACTAAGGGGGACTTCAGACACCTGAGCAAGGGATCACCGAGGCATCCACAGGGCCAGAGTTGGATGTTTCTGCTTTACCTTCCACAGGGCTCTTCCATGCAAAGGCCTCATGCACTGAAGTTACGCTCTGTGTAGCACATCTAGGAGTCTGAACATCAAAAGGAAATTTCTGCACTTCCAGCCTCTGTACTAGATCCCAACAAAAACTGGGGGTTTTCCCTCGAGACCCCTTGAAACAAAGGGTTCTCTAGTGAGCTTTGATAAGCAGGCTTGGGCCCAGAGGCACTTTTGATCTGCTGTTCATTCATCCCACGTATCAGAGACTGCCTAAGGAATGTGAGCCTGCTTTCTGAATCTCTCCAAGGAAGTGAATATTACTTCTCTGAAATAATTAATTGGCAATTCTATTGTTTTTCCTTGCAATTCACAAACTTTTCAATTAGTGGAAAAAATTAGCATTCAGAGAGCAGGATTTTCCCTGAGGTCTGTGCACACACTCAGTGCAGCTGAGCTTGCTCCATTCACACAGATCACAGACTTACTGAAACACAGACTAGAATTCTGACCAAAGCTGGCATTGACCCCCTCAACTCTCTCTCTTCTGTATATTTGGACAGTACAACTGACACGTGGCTAATCCACAATGCTGAGCTGCTCTTTTATGTGAACTGTGGTAATGGGTCTGTTTGGCTTATGCAAGTCATTCCCCGTGCCTTGCTTTGGCTAAAAGCCTTTTGTTCTGGGGTGGTTTAAAGTTTCCAAGGATGACCTCTAGGCAGAGTCTATTCCATTCCAGTGAGCTGTTACTTTGAGTGCATTGAGGAGTTGTCTAGGAAAAGCTTTTGAAAGCAGAGGGTCCAGATGCACTGATGACTGGAATGCTCTGCCCTGCACTGGGCAAGGCAAGGGGTGTGAGGGATCCAGGGGTGTCCCTAAGGTGCTGCTGTCATGTCTGTTCACTTCATCATGCAGAAGAAACTCCTGTGTCGGCTGAGATTAGTTTGTTCATTTGCCAGAAGCCACTGCAGAACAGTCACAGTCCTGTGAGATGATCCTGAAAGCTCCCGTGGGGCTCTGGGGTAAGAGGCTGACCTGGCAGGAGCAGCTCTGGTTTTTGGTGGCTTTGAGGGCATTTCATTTTGATGCTGCTGATCATTCAAACGAACCTGTCTGGTGTCCATTCACCATAGAGAACATTTTAGAGAATGAATGAGCACTTGCTTTTGAGAATTTTAATATTTTTATAGGCATGTAACTTGAAAATTATTTTTCTATTGAATCTCCTCTCCCTCTTTTAAGTTAACAGAGATGCCCACATGCAGTATTACCCAATGCAATACTGCATCTGATTTTCTCAAAGTTTTATTTTAATGTGATATTTTAATTAACCTTAATAAAATATTTAGGTAACCCACCTCTTACTGAAGTTCGGAGCTGATGTGAATGCCAGTGGTGAAGTTGGGGACAGACCTCTCCATCTGGCTGCTGCCAAAGGCTTTCTCAACATCACAAAGCTCTTGATGGAAGAGGGAAGTAAAGCTGATGGTAAGGAAAGATATTTCAAAATCAGTTCTAACACTGTTTTATAGACAGAGTTTCCCAGCACATACTCTGTGTGCGTGTGAGATCTTTGGGCAACTGAAACAAAAAACCAGCAGTTGGAGAGGTTTTTTTATTTAATTATGCTGGTTTGTCATCTCACATGGACTCTGTTTCCAGAAATAAGTTAGAGGTGAAAAACAGGAGCAGAAAAAAACTTAAGATTAATATACAGAGATGGCTCATCTTGAGACAATCATCCAGGCAGGGAACATGTGGCCATGTGGTGGGGATCTGCAGTCCAAGGGACTTCAATGCACAGGGAACTAGTGAATGAGGTACAGGTGAAGGGGTTTGAGTCCAAATTATACAGCAAGTTATTTAAAATAATTCATATGGAAGTTGAAATTCCACAGAAAATGGGATCTTTTTAGCATATGCTTTATTATGCTGCACAAGCTTCATACCTTTCACTGTGGGACATCTGCTGTCAGAGGAAGTGCCTGTGTGGAGACATGATGGGCTGGACAGATACAAAAGTCTTTCAGCACACTTTGGGTGTTCTGTGAGAGTCAGGAGTCTGCATGTTCTTTATCCAGGTGGCCTCACAGTGATGTCAGTCAGGCTGTGATAGTACACCTTATTGCTGCATATTTTTCATGTGTTGCAATTCAAAATATTTTCTCTTGTGACTGGTGTCAGTGTGCCCCTGCTGGTTCTGCTGTCTTCTTACTCTTGCTCTGCTCCCTCCCCTTTTGCTGTTCCAGTAGCACTGAAGGCACAAAACATGCCACACTCCAGTCTTACTCCTCCATTGCTGTGACACACATCAAACACAGTGGTGACACATCCTACAAAGCCATATAAATTTTAAACTTTAAAGGTCACATTTTATGCATATTATGATTATTACTGCAGAGATTCTAATCTGTACCTGAAGGAAGCCTACAAGAAAGATGCAGAGAGACTATTTACAAGGGCCTGGAGCGGCAGGACAAGGAGGAATGGCTTCAACCTGACAGAGAGAAGGTTTAGATTGGATATTAGGAAAAAATTCTTTCCTGTGAATGTGGTGAGGCCAAGGCACAGGGTGCCCAGAGAACCTGTGGCTGCCCCATCCCTGGAAGTGTTCAAGGCCTGTTTGGATGAAGCTCTGAGCAATCTGGGATAGTGGAAGGTGTTCGTGCCCATGGCATAGAGTTGGAACTGGATGATCTTTATGGTCCCTTCCAAACCAGGCCATTCTATGATTCTGTGAGTCTATTAAATACTGAGAAATATTAAAAATATTTGGAAATTAATTTCTTATCCTCAGAATAAGAGACAGAAATGGTTTTTTGAAAGGAACTGTACGTTACTTGGTAAAGTCCTGCCCTACAATACATGCATTTCCCATGTTCCTGTGAGTGCTGCCTGCAGTCACATGCCCTGCTCACACAGTGAAGAGGCGTGGAGGGAAGCAGCACAGTCAGGGCTGCAGGAGCTGCTGTCAGTAGTGAGCTCTGGGAGCTGCAGCCTCGAGGTGTGTGCATTGAGCTGACAGGATTATAATAAAGAGGGGAACGAAGAGACGTTCCCTCCCGTAACAAGGCAGTAGGAGGTTTGCTCTCTGTTAGAGTTTATTCCAAAAAGAAAGAATCTGGGGCACCATTTCAGGTCCTTTTCTTTAAAATCACAATCTTCAGCTCAGGAAAAAGAAAAGGGAGTCTGGAAGCAGAAAGTCTTTTGCTCTCAAAGCAGCACACTTTGAAACTTGCTATAAATGCAGCAGCAGAGGAACAGGTCTTCAATGCCCAGGAATGAAAGGAATTGTGGAAAGAACCTGAATAAATTTGGCAGTGTTCAGGGCAGACCAGTAATTGGGGTCACAAACTTGAACTATTTCTTTTACATAACCTGATTCATTAGTCAGCTCTGAGACCACGGCAACTGAAGACAAGCAGTGACCACTAAATCAGGCTGACAAAAATCAGAATGCTGCTGAAATAAAGAATATTTCCAGCCTAACAATGGCCAAAGTTCTTCAGACTAACCACAAATTAGGAGAAAAACATATAAAAGTGCCTTCTATGTGTGCCATGGCAAATGTTCATGTTTTACACATGGCCCACGTATGAACCCAATGTTACAAGTGCTGCCAGTTCTCCACATGCCAATCCCATCATTTGTTTTAGCATAAACACTCTGGAGAAGGGCTAAGAAACTGTATTTTCAGAAATCCCATAAGCTCCTTCAAGCACATTTCTTGCACTGTCCTTTTTTCATCTTTTCACTTATGGTTATGGTTTCACCTGTTACTTTCTACCAATGTCATGTCTCAGTGCTAAGAATAATTTCTACAGAATTCCTTTCTTTTTCCACAGGCAAGAACTTGGCATTTTCTCAGTTTTACTGTTTACTTGTAGGGCAGCCTCAGTTTTCAGTCCGTGACTGCCATGACAGTTATAGTCTCTATCTTCAATTTAATATAAATGTACTTTAAAAATCTCAGTTTGAAGAACTCTCCTGTATTCTTCTTTAATAATCCCTGAGTCAGTATTATGTACTTTATCTCCATAATACTCTTCTAAGGTATTTTTGGCCAATTTTCTTTAGTTTTGAATGTAAACTTCTCCTTCTTTTTAAGACAATATTCCAGTGTTCCTGGTGTGCCTCATTTAGAAATCAAAAAGCTACCAATTTAAAAAAAAAAAAGCAATAATCATCCCATGCTGTAGTTGCAGATCCTTCTAGAGGCAAAGGAAATGGTTTGCAGGCATTTGACATCAGTTCCAACTAGATATATAAAGGAGATATCCTTCTTTGCTCCACCTTACACCTTGTTTTGTTGTAGACTGAGGTCCCTGATGTCCTTCAGGACATTCTATGGGGACATAGTATAAAATGCTGACATTTATCATTATAAAATTTTGACAATTATTCCCCTCTTATTTATTGCACTTCTGAATGTATCTGGCAAAATGGTACCAGAATGCCTGGTACCACATCATCATAAAAAATAAAGGCCACCATGTCACATGAATCTATAAACTGGAAAATTATTTTAGAATAGGGAAGAGAAAGAGTTTACTTTTCTTTACTTCTTATATACAACACTGCTAGGAAGGTTAGCGGGATCAGTTCATGAAGTTGGTGGGCCAGATTAAAATTACAGGGATTACTTTTTTTTTTTTGTTTTTAGCCTGATACAGAATCCAGCTTTGGAGCTCTGTCCCCTAGACATCAGGGAAATTGTAAGTTCAGCACATCTCAAAGGACTGTACCTTTCTGTGAGCATTCGTCATTACTTCAGAAATGTTTTAAAACAGGGGGTTATCTTTATTTTCATTGCTCTTTATACTCACAGAAAATCAAAGAGAAGACAGACTGTCAGAATGTGGTTGGTTTAGTCTCTGTCCTGAGGAGGCTCAGCTGTAGGAAAGATGTTCCTGAGGGATGTTTGTCAGAGTTGTGTGTAAAACCCTGGCAGTATAGGTTTGGACACCCCTAACAGACATGTATTCCCATGTAGTCTTTTCATTTCTTGTAAACTGCCTAAAATACCTGGTGCTTTTGATGCAAAGGCTGAACTGAGAGCTAAATGTTGCACAAAGTGGTCTGGGTTTGTCATTTCTGTCAGGAATTTCAATTTTAAACAAATAGGTCCATAAATATTTTAGCAGGAGGTTTCAAAATGCTCTATGTGCACAACATCTAGAGCATTACTAAAGATATTGTGTTAAGTATAAAATCCTTTCTGTGGTCTCTTTCTGGGTCAACTGGCAGTGAATGCTCAGGACAATGAAGATCATGTTCCTCTGCACTTCTGCTCTCGATTTGGGCACCACGAGATTGTGAAGTTCTTACTGCAGAGCAGCTTCGAAGTGCAGCCCCATGTGGTGAATATCTACGGAGACACACCCCTACACCTGTGAGTGCCCTGCAGCAGCCTCTGGATGGATTTGGGGCTCATGGCAAGGCTGCTGTTGCTAACAACTCGGTACTGGCTTCCTCCTCAGTGCCTGCTACAATGGCAAGTTTGAAGTTGTCAAGGAAATAATTCATCTCTCAGGAACAGAAAGTCTCACAAAAGAAAATATATTCAGTGAAACAGCTTTTCACAGGTGAGATGTTCAAATGCCATTATCAATAGAGCTCCACTTACACACACCTCCAACATTGCACACAAAATTCCCAATGTCTCACCAGCTGCCAGGTCAGGGACAGAGCAAGCAGGGGAGGGTGAATTTGTAGCATGAGAGACAGGAGAGGGCACGAAGTAAGAGGCAGAACCAGAGAATGAGGAGAGAGCAAGTGAGAGCGAGAAAGGTAGGAAAAGCACCAGGTGTGCCAACACCTGGATGAACAATTGTTGCTGTCCTTGTCCAGTCTGGGAGCTGAGCCCAGCCTGTTCCACCCACATGCCCAAATGCTCTGAGTGAGAAACCAGGTGGCAGAACACAGTTTGGTCAGGATGCTGGAACTTTGTAAAGGGCTATTTAAGCAGCACTTTGCAACACAGACTGTTTGCACAGCTGTGCAAAATTAATTTATTCTGCAATAATTAGAATGTTTCTCAATAAAAACGAACATGCTTTGGTGGATTAATTGTGCATTTGCACATTTTTTAAAGATCCTTTATTACTGTATTTTTATCTCTCTGTAATTCTTTGTAAATTTTTGGCTACCCAAAATACTTCTTTTATGGACTATAGTATTCACCACTCCCTTTACTTCTGCAGTGCTTGCACCTATGGAAAGAACATAGAACTTGTCAAATTTCTTCTTGACCAGAATGTTGTAAGCATCAATCACCAGGGAAGAGATGGGCACACAGGTAACATCGCTGTCCTGATTGTGTGTGAGGGCATATACCAACACCAAAATATCAGGAAGCCATACACCATCAGAATTTCCAGGATAACTGGATTAGCAGCACTAAATTACCTTTCAGACAGAGCACAACTTTTTTGAAATATTTTTACAGGCAGGCACAAAAGTGATAAGATTTCAGTGAGGATGAGTTGGGCTTGTTAGCATGTATATGAGTAACAAAACCTGGTGTGAACTCTTCATCCCATAGTGAGGCTTCTAAGTAGTGTTAGGAATTATTCTGCAAGGAGCTGGGCTTTTGGGGTATAGTGTCTGAAGGGCTGCACACCTCCCTGTTCCTACTAAGAAGAGCTGCCTTTGTCTCTACTTGCTTTTCTTCATGTATGGAGTCATTAAATGTGGTTTGCAGGTGGCAGAGTAAATGCTGGCATGTCGTGCAGAAGCCATAGATTTCTTCTTGTAGCCTTCACATTTAATTTTCACCTCTTGCCTCAGGCATCTTTTTGACAATATATTCCTTTATGAAGGAAATGCATCTGCACTTTGCAGTTGTTGCTGCAGTCATATTGCCATGTTGTGACAGCTGTGCTGCCCACGCTTCTCTGGTGTTCCAGGATTGCACTGTGCTTGCTACCATGGCCACATTCGCCTCGTGCAGTTCCTGCTGGATAACGGAGCTGATATGAATCTGGTAGCTTGTGATCCCAGCAGGTCCAGTGGGGAAAAGGATGAGCAGACTTGTTTGATGTGGGCTTACGAGAAAGGTATTTCAATTCTCTAGTTTCTGCTATAAAATCCACAGGAGCCGTGCAGCAAAGAGAAGGCAGCATGAGCAGGAGATAACCCTGCAGAATAACCCCTCAGTGCCTGCAGACAGAGCTCTCACCATCTGCTCCCCAGGTCCTGGCAAAAGCATTATAAATCTCATCCCTTTGATTTTTCTCAGATCTCTGTCAAATGTCAGCTTAATTCAGCACAAACTCCAGGAGAGGTGTGTTTCTGTGCTGCTAAAACAATTGTCTGCAGCAATAAGTGACAAATTTGTCTGGGTTAGGATTCCGAAACAAATTTTTCAGGCATTGTTTTTCCTTGCCAGGTCCACTGAAGGCTACTGTCAACTTCCATTGCAGGATTTCTGCAGCAGGTTTTTCCTTTCCTATATCTCACATTTTAGGAGAAGGTGGACTCATGAAAATAACATGTTTGTTTTTGCTGGCAGTAATTTCCCATATTTCTGCAGTTAAGAATCACAGTACGTTTCAGATTAGCACCACCATTCCTTTGTTTGCATATTTAAAAAAATCCCCTGATTTTGTATAAACCAACCAATTAAAAAAAAAAGAAAAAGCTATTGAGTTACCTGCAGGTCCTTACATGTCCTCTTTCTTTCCTAGGTCACGATGCCATTGTGACCCTCCTGAAGCATTACAAGAGACCTCAGGACGAATCCCCCTGCAATGAATACTCCCAGCCTGGAGGAGGTATGGGCTAAGCAATCACTTTATTCTCTAACCAAAGGCCTGATCCAGAGAATGCTGAAGTCTCTGGAAATGTCCCACCCATATCAGGGTGCTTTGGGTCAGTTCTGTCTGGCACAAATAAAATCAGCGTCGTGGGATTTGCCATTTTCCAGGTGCCCTTAATTTATGTCAGAGGTCTTCCATTACCTTAAATTAGACTTGTCAGCTCCTGTCACTCCTAGAAAGAGGAGCCCAAAGCTGTGAGCTGGAGATCAGTCCCTGTCAGCCATTGCTCACACTTTCCCACATCCTGAATGCCTTGCATAGCTGTTCTCTTTGTGCTGTTTAGTCCTGATGTTTCCTTGATTGTTGACATTTTTAATTTCTATCCTCAGTCCCCCTCGTACTTTTTAATATCTTTGAATATCTAATTCCCCCTTGGGAAGAATTAATTACCCTTTTGCTACAAGAAGACTCATTTGCATTGGTAACTAATGGCAAGAACCAGGAAGAGGGATTAAACCAACCCTTTGGCCTGTGTTGCAGCACTGCCTCAGAGATGATTACAGTGCTGGGGCTTGTCCAGGTCATGAACTGTTCCAGGTGCAGAAACAGGAGGAACCTACAGCCAGCAGCAGCATCAACTTGCTCCCTGGATGCTTTGGCCTGGGTCAGGTTTAGGTGTATTATAGTTCAAGTGTATGTAAATCCTTAGTGGACTAAGGCTATGCATGCTTTGGAAATTATTTTGGCAAGCAATAAGCATACCCAGGGAAATTTTGTAATGCTGATTGTTAAAAGGACAACAAAGCAATATAACACTCTGATCTGCCATGCCCCTCACTGTGAAGAAAATTAACTGTATTCCAGCCCCAGCCAGCTCACATCTGATGTGTTTGTGTGTTTATTTGAATACTCACCCTTTATTATTCATTCTCTCAGCCATCATTGCCTCATTAATTTATCAGCACAGAAACTTATGCTGTCATTGAGCTCCATAAATTTCACTCTGTTCTTTATTTCAGATGGTTCCTACGTGTCAGTGCCGTCTCCTCTGGGGAAGATTAAAAGCCTGACAAAAGGTATTTGCAATGGCGAGGGAAAATTTGGACTTTTGTGGTCTTTTTACCCAACAGTTTTGTCAGCCTGAACATCCTACACAAGATTCATTATTCCTGGAATTTTCATTGTTCTTTGTTCCATTTTCCTGGGATAATTTTAGGAAACAGTATACTTGGCTTTGTTACTCAGCATAATGGCAATTCCTATATTTACGTTATTTTCATTTGCTTTATAGAAAATATTTACTTAAAGGCTGTAATGTGAGAAAAGGCTGTCATGTGAATTAGCACTAATGAAATACCCACTTACCTACGAATACAAATAAATATCATATTGAATCCTACCATAAATTGCCTGGATTATCTTTACAAGAAAAAATTCAGTTCAAAAATATTTTGTGTTGCTCTGAAACAAATACAGAGAATACATTCAGATGAATATTTGTATTAGATTTTTTTTTTGTGCTTTCAATTTAGCTCTTTAAATGTTCACTCTGGATATTTTCAAATCCTTACATCCTGTACATAACAGCATCGAAATGTTCCATTTAGAAATATTCTAATAAACTTTATAGTCATAAACCAAAAAGATAACATGATAGAGACATCTGACAACTAAATTTAGTTCCAAAATTTAGATTCCACATGTCACTAGGAATTCGCTGTGGAATAGCATCCCCAGCAGGAGCAATCAGCACTGGCTGCACAGCAGGAGGGGACTAATTCTCCATGTAAGGAATTTTGTGCAACCATCCCATGGCACAGGCAGAGTTTGGGGTTGGGGGAAGGTGCTCGTGGCTGGTGTGGTGCTAAAGCCAGGAATGCCAGGGAACTGTGGCATTGCAAGGATTTCTCTGTCACTGGGTGTGCTGTGGTAATGCAAGAATGGAGACAGGATTAGCAGGCAATTAACGGGGCAAAATCAGCTTTCTCAGTGCAGGGGTTCTGAAGTTCAGCACTTTTGTGTTCTGTCCCCCCTGCGCTGTGTTTTACAAACAGAAGAGTGTTTCTCTTGCAGAGAAGGCCGACATCCTCCTGCTCCGCGCTGGTTTGCCCTCGCACTTCCACCTCCAGCTCTCTGAGATAGAGTTCCACGAGATTATCGGCTCAGGTACCAGAAACGAAAGGGCATCCTCTTTAAACGTGTGATGTTCGTGACAAACATCTCTCTGCCTATTTATTTTAAATGATTTTAGGATCTTTTGGAAAAGTCTACAAGGGACGATGCAGAAATAAAATTGTTGCAATCAAACGGTACGTTTGTCAGGCTTTTCCATCCTGTTTGGTCAATGGCCTAGTGTGAAGTATTAAGAAAGCCCATATTTTATGGTATTTTAAAATATTTTTGCCTTTCTGTTTTCTCTTGTGTCAATCTTAAGCTACCGAGCCAACACCTACTGCTCCAAATCTGACGTGGACATGTTCTGCCGGGAGGTTTCCATCCTCTGCCGGCTGAACCACCCCTGTGTCATCCAGTTTGTGGGAGCGTGCCTGGATGACCCCAGCCAGTTTGCCATCGTCACCCAGTACATCTCCGGGGGATCACTCTTTTCCCTGCTCCATGAGCAGAAGAGGTATCCCCCCATCCTCCACTCGGGCTTCCTGCTGTTGGAAGAGCAGGGAATTTATGCTGATGTAAATACACGTTTCAGTATAAGACAACAGAGAAGGAAACACACTAGAAAATGCTGAGCTTTGCTTCTGTTTATTTGGTGTATGAGGGAAATTGATAAGTAATCACGATATTGTTATTGTCATTATTTTACAGTATAAATATTTACATTACATAGATTATATAACATTATTTTGTATGTGAAACAATTTTAAAGGTTCTATGATTTACACATAAGAATAATTAACTGACAGTTTTTTATTCTTTGCTAATGTTGATTTTTTTTGGTGTTTTTTTTCCCCAAATCCAGAACTCTTGATCTGCAGTCTAAATTAATCATTGCTGTAGATGTGGCCAAAGGTATGGAGTACCTTCACAATCTCACACAGCCCATCATACATCGGGATCTGAACAGGTCAGTTTCTGTCTTCAACCTAAATATTCACAGAACATGAAAGCTCAGACACAGAGACCTCCACAGAGTCCTATAACCACATCTTGTCTCATTAGCACTGAACTGGAAATAATCTCAGAGGTTTTATACAAACTCCTACGAGTCACAATTGCCAAACTGTGATTGTTCTTGAAGGTGGCAGTAGCTGAAAAACAGCGTTTTCCTGCATCTGTTTGTTTGGGGTTTTCTGAATTTCCATTTGTGAATGCTCCATGTATTTCAGCCCAGCACCTGCTGTCAAAGGCTACTGTGTCACTTTCCTTCATCACTTCATCTCCTGCCTTTGCTGTGTCTCTCACTCTGAGTATTTCCCTATAGTCACTAGTTTGCGTGTTTCTTGATTTGCTTGGCTGGTTTGTTACAGCTAAAAGCAGCTCTCACTGCTCCCCTCGGAGAGCTGAGGTCTCACACAGGCTGGGCAATCATCCCTCTCTTTGGTGGTGTCTGAATAGTGTAGGGAGAAACCTGTTCTTGCTGTTCTAGCTATGAGAACAGTCTTGTGTTGAGCATGTTTCAGCAACAAGGAGTGAAATACCTAAACTGCATTGACTGCAAGATTGGAGATGAAAATGATCCTTTTGCTAAAGGCAAAACATGCTCCTTGGCTGTGTCAAGCCTTGAGAGCAACAGGCACACTGGGATGGCATCCTCCACTTTCCCTCTGAGCCTCCTTCCCAGCCCTGCATCACTGCCCGGGTTCCTTTTAGGCCACAGCCCATGGGAGAGCCTTGTTTTGGAGGCTGCCCTGGCCGAGGTGCAGGCTGAGAGCCCTGTGCCCGAGCACTGCAGCCTGCAGGACTGCCCTGGGCAGCCAAGGCTCAGCCTGGGGCAGCCAACACTGGGCTCAGCTCCCTGGGTAAGACCCCACGGCTCAGCTCCACGCCTTGGTGGCTCTTAGAGGAACATTTCTGCACTGAAGGATTTTAAATAACATTTTTCACAAAAGGAAACCCAAACCAGTATCTTCCTAGAGAGCTGGAAAAGCATGTAATTGCCCCACAGAACTTTTACAGATCGTATTTGTGAGGGTCAGAAGATAATTTGCTGTAGGGACACTGCTGTCATTGATGTATGCTGATGAGAGCAGCTCAGCTTCTGAAAATTCAGTGTGAGAGAAGGAGTCATGTTTGCAGTGTGAGTCTCAGCCAGCCCACAGGCACAATTAGCAGGTGAAAATCTTTGCAACAACTTAAGAGAAAGACCAAGAGTGAAATTCCATGTTGAGTTTTGCCAGTGGCTTCACGGGAGTCTCATATTTTTTACCTTAAATTTTCACACAGCTTGTAACCCCCTTTGTGAGTTCTGAAATCTAATGCACCACATATAATGCATTAAATAAATCTGCAGCATGGCTTGACAGAATAGAGAAGGAAATGAATCTTTCATGTACTGTACCCTGGAAGAGGGGTTATCCTTCCATTTGGAGAATAATTGGGAGCTTTATTTTGCTTTTCACTTCTGACAGCTATCAGCAGTGGTGACATGTATCAGCTTATTACTACTTACACCGTGGTGAGGGATGACAGCCACAATGATTATAGCACTTTAATAAAAAAGAGACCATTTTAGTATCAGTTTAATTTAAGCCATAACAGCTGAACATGGCTGGAGCAAACCTTTGAGCGACTGACCTGCATTTGATGGCTCTTAACTATCCGTGAACACTTCTGAGAGCTGCTTGGTGAGGGAGATGAAAGAGAGGATGGCAGCCTGGTGGTAATGGGGATAGAGCCTGTGACTCCTCTTTGTTCAAACATCCCTTGTGAAATCTTAAAATAGCTGTTGCTTTTCATTAAACACACAGCGTGTTAAAGGCAGAAGGATCTTTTCATGGCCCTGATCCATGGGAAAGGGACACACTGTGCCTGTTGCTTGCCATGGGAGGGAGAAGCCTTCATGGCTGGCAGACCCAAGAACCACGTCCTTTCACAAAGGCAGGATGATTGCACACTCCTTGTTCTTCTCCCCTTTTCTTCTTTCCATGGTTTCATGAAGGGAATGATGCTCGCTCTCACCATTGCAATCCCTGTGTGACCTTAACAAAGGACAATTAATTTCTGATTCTGCTGAACTCATTATTAACCTTCTGCCCGCTCAGCTCAGCTCAGGTGTTTTTTTCTGTATTTCTCAAAACAGAGGCTTAAGGGTTCCTTTCTCATCTGAGGTTTGCAAATTTTCCAGTGCCATTGAGGCAATAATAACATTTTTGAGCTGTACCTTCCAAGCCTTATTTCTGTGGACTGTATTTTTTACTGTAGAAAAGAAAAATCAGTAGCTGTAGCATTCACTGGAGGTACCAGACTGACAAAACCCTTCAGAGCCTGTGTCCTGCCCTCAGATATTTCTATTCATGTGCTCAGCACCAAAATGAGCATTTCAGCATTGTTTGTCATTGTCTGGGCTGGGGAGGTTCAAGTTGGACATCAGGGAGAATTTCTTCATGGAAAGAGCTGTCACACATTGGAAGGGGCTGCCCCGGGAGGTGGTGGAGTCCCCATTCCTGGAGGTGTTCAAGGAACAACTGGACATGGCACTCAGTGCTCTGGTCTAGTAGGCAATGTGGTGGGTCACAGGTTGGACTTGATCATCCTGGAGGTCTTTTCCAACCTTAACAATTCTGTGAGTCAATGAAAGACTGATGTGTGCCATGAGGAGAAAGGGCCTGATGATTGATTTCTCAGCTTCTCAGCAAAAACTGTCAACCGAGGTCTTGATTATGCCTTGACTTGTCAAGTCAGATTTAGTCAAGGTCTACACAGTCCTGGAGAAGTTGAAGCTAAGGTGATGCAGTTTGTTAAAAATGAGACGTGGGGATATTTCTTGTCCCTGCTGAGAGGGGCCAAATTTGAGTGAAGACCACAGCAGAGTCTGGAGCTTTGTGTGACTCATGTACCTACACTCAGCCCAGGGTGCTGCCTTCAAGAGTCTCTCTAGTTCAGCTTTGTGTTTGATTTATATTTTCATTTGGCATATGGTGGAGATCTCAAAACAATTCCCCATTTCATACTCAAATCACTTCAATATTTTGACGGAAAGTACATATGGGAACAAAAATCAGACTGAATATAAACCAGAAGAGTCATGATTACATTTTTATGATTAAATTTATCCTCCCAAGGGCTGGGTTTAGGTGAAGCCAGAAATCTTAAAGACAGTGATTTGTGGGAGTCCTAGTTGGGAGAGCTTAAATTTTTCTGTCCTAAAACTGTTATCTGGTGAAATTTGTGTTCCTCACTTGACTGTTCTTTTTTCTATCTGCAGCTCTAATATGAGCAAGTTGTTTTTTGTTGAGACCATCAATATCACTTTCATTTTTTCTCCCCATGGAAGCCCTTGCCAATTTTTTGATTTCTTTTTTACATACACATTTCATTCTTTTGAATTTACTTGGATCAGTCGGCATTTGATAAATATCCTGTCAGGATCATTGTGTCCACATTCCTACACTTTTTGTTTGTGATTTGCTCAGCCCTTCCAAAGCAGAATCACAGATTGCAGAATCACAGATTACAGAATCACAGAATGTGCCATGTTGGAAAGGAGTCACACCATGTGCCTGAGAGGATCATCCAAATGCTTCTTGAACTGTCAGGCTTGGTGCTGTGACGACTGCCTTGGGCCATGAAGGTGTAGTGACTGGGGTAGGGAAACCTTCATCCCAAGAGGTACTGGAAGCTTGTGACTTAGCTAAAGCATCCTGTGAGTCCTTTCCCATGTTCCCACTTTGTTTGAAAACCTGTGTTTTTGTTGCTGATTTCTAAAAGCCTTGGTCAAAGGTTGGATTATCAGTCAAAGGTTTGACTCTGTGATCTTGGAGGTCTTTTCCAACCTTAATGATTCTATTATTCTATTATTAATTATAGAAGCTGTTTTGCTCTGCTGTTGATTAGAAGCTGTTCTTCTGAAGGTTTGGGTTTGCCCTCTCAGCGTTAATGTACACTTTCTAACAATAAATACAAGATGTAGCTATAAACATTTAACTTCCTAAGCAGGTAATTTGAACTCCTCAAGTGTTTATCTATGACCCAAAAACTGTAGCATTTTCATCTTTCAGACAGTATCAATTACCTGTAGTTGTTTTTTTTTTTCCCAGTCACAATATTCTCCTGTATGAGGATGGTCATGCTGTAGTTGCTGATTTTGGAGGTAAGGAGTTTTTATGAAACATTTCTAAATTAATCCCAAATTCTCTAAAACTAAACATGTGCTGGCTGAGAGGATCCTGCAGGATGGCACTTAATGCAGGACTTTTGTATAACAAGTTGTGTGCCTGTATTGGCCTGATAGTAATTATTTTTCTTGTTCTGTTTCAGAATCTCGATTTTTGCAATCTCTGGATGAAGACAACATGACAAAACAACCTGGGGTTTGTTTCTTCTTTTGTTCCACATAATTAATATCAAATATATGACATCTGCAACAGAAAACAATGCTTTATAAGGTTATCTTAGGAGCTCTATTGCCTCAGTTCCTTTCTAAAGAGTCATTTTTAATCCACCTTTTCCCCACTCACACACACATTTATTGGCAGGTGATTCCTTTTTCTGACAGGGAACCAGTTCCTCGACACTGGTTCCCTTATTTCACAGTTCTTTTCTCCATAATAGGCTGTTGCTTACAGATTTCCAAGACAGTCATTGTTGTCTTCATGGGTTTGGGTCCAGACGTGTCCCATGTGTCACTCCATGACCAGGAATGTTCATATCATCCTAATTACTAATGTGGGATGGGATGGGCAATGCCAATGATGGGTAATACTACACCAGGGCTCAGCAATCAGCACTTTAACACCCTGAAGTGGCACTCCCTGTGTGAGGAATGAGGGCTGCTGCTCAGACCCAGGTCTTGCGAGGCCTTGGTGCTGTCCCTCTGAGAAGGGCTGTCCTGAGAAAAGCTGACCTGAGGAGGACTGTCCTGCCCTGTAAAGGATACAGAGTAAGGAACTAAGGCATAAGGCATTGAAAATCACCCTGAACCCATTGCCCCAGGGAGAGGCCAGCTCCTTGTGAAGCAACCTCAGAACTGGGGATCTGCGGGGAGCAGCGAGACCCCAAGAGAGCAGACCCAGCCAATGCAGCCTGGCATCAGCTTTTACTTCTCCCAGCTGGAGCAGTAGTTAATTCCTAATATATGGCATACATTCATATATCTATACAAGACATTATGACGTGGTCTCCAGGCCTGGAGGCTGGGGTTCTGCTTTTATTCTCACCCTCCTCCCACGTTAACTTCTGCTCAGCCTGGCTCTGTGGTGCTGACACAGCACCAAGCTAATGCAGTTACATATCATGTGCTGACTAGACTTTACAAGCCAGCTGAAAATTTTTCCTGGCAAATTTCCAGTTATTTTATGGAGTGATGGAGGCAGGAAATAAGAAAACAAAGGAAAACAAACATACAGAGACAGGAATAGATGCATGTATGAGGCAGCAAACACTGCTAATGTGTGACTGCTGTTTCCTGGTGCACAGAACCTGCGTTGGATGGCCCCCGAGGTGTTCACCCAGTGCACGAGATACACCATCAAAGCTGATGTCTTCAGCTACGCTCTCTGCCTCTGGGAGCTGTTGACAGGGGAAATTCCATTTGCTCACCTGAAACCAGGTAAAATGCTCAATGGATTAGTATTTTAAATTTCTCTGAACTAGACAAGTAGCTACACTGTGTAATTTTAACCAGTAGTTTACTGAACTGTGTTGTTAAGTGCTAAGATCCTGCATTTGGTGAAAAGCACAGAACTATCCCATTAAAATCATGCTTATTACTCACTGCAGATCTGCATAACCTACAATTCTTTATCCAGGTCTAGGATTAGGAACAAGTCACTCTGACTGCAGGTTGTTTTATCTCTCATGTGGGTTTTGGGATTGCAAAGCCATCCCTCAGTGCTTGTCCTCGTGTGCCTCAAGAGACCAGCCACAAACTATGGGAGGGTACCAGCAGCAGAGTCACCTTTCCAGGGCTGCACTTGGCTGATGCTGGGATGTCTGAAAGGTGTTATGAGAGGTCATGAGTGCTGCAGGACATGGTCAGAGCCAGCACTGGGTAAGGAAGGAGGCTCAGACCCCGCTGCCAATGAGCCCCCACTGCTGTCTGTCCTGTGGCTGGAGGTGGATCCGAGGCCACGGGGATGGGCAGCTCGCTCTGTTCTCAGCCTGACTGGAAAAGCCTCCTTTAACCTCCCCGCCTTTATCCGCAGGTTGGATGGCTCAGTGTTCCCGTGCCTGCCAGGTGTCTCAGCAGTGAGCAGGTGTGTTCCCAGGATCTGTGTTAGTGCAGGCACTAACAGGTCTCTGTGGGCTTGTTCTTGCAGCGGCAGCAGCGGCAGACATGGCCTATCACCACATCCGCCCACCCATCGGCTACTCCATCCCCAAGCCTATCTCTGCCCTGCTGATTAGGGGCTGGAACGCCTGTCCTGAGGTAAGTGCCCCTGGCAGGAGGAAAACAGGCATGTCTGCTCTGGCTGACCCTCCCCAAAATCCCAGTTTCCATGGGAAGGGTCACTGCAGAAAGCCCCCAGACAGATAAAGGAGTGTGTCAGGAAACGCGGGAGAATTGGTGAATTGAGGAGGGAAGTAAATTGATGCTTAGCCATTCAATGAAACCTAATCAATCATGTAACTTTATTACTTGAGTTATTAGAGTAGAAAACTCCTTGCTGCTCTCAGACTTTTGTAAGTAACCGCTACTGGCAGCATGTAACACACATTCAGGTTAAATTTATTAATAAGATGTCATAATAAAGTGTTGACTTAAGCAAGCACTGAGATGGATGCAGTCCCTGTGACTCGTTAGCATTCCCACAGCCCACTTAGTCCCAATAAGGAGAAACAGTGCACTTTGTTACTCATCAGTGACACTTCAACATCACTTCATCTTGCCAACATTTTAGAGCTTCAGGATAGAATTATAAAGAAATTGGTAGCACAGTCAGCCCACAGATGGTCAGAACTTTGCACAAGATGTGAGAAAAAACTTGTTATAATTATCGTTATTAAAGGTGTTTTGCTTCTGTTCTTTATTAAGTTTTCCTCCATGGATGGCAGGGCTGCTGTTGCTGCTGGAATGGAGGACTGCAGGGAGGGCAGCAGGGCTTTGGTGCAAAGCCCTTAAATCGAGCCTACCTCTAGCAGGTGGTTCTGTTCAGCACAATGTGGTGAGGGGGAGGAGGAGCTTATTTAGCAGTTACCTCATTAAGGTATTTGCAGCCCTCCACTGTCCAGCAGTGCTGTAGGTACTGCTTTGGTCACACCTGAGCTTCCTGGGAAGGCTAAGCTGTGAGCCTGGACAGGACAGGGACAGGCTACTTGTCACTCCTCACACTTGCCCAATCCTGTCCCAAGTGTGGCCTCCACAAACCCCTGTGCCACATGAAACACACGAAGATGTACACACTTGTGCAGCAATCGGGCAGGCAGGTACTGGGGAGCAGCTGGTGGGGGGTGCAGGGGCACAGACAAGGGGAGGTGGAGGATGCCCACACAGGCAGGTTGGTCAGGAGCTTGTCTGCTGCTTCTAACTGCTGTGGCTTTGTCCAAAGTCCTGTTCATGGGCAAAGAGGAAGACAGCCTAAAAAGCAGAGACAAGAATTTATTAATAGTATTTTTGTTATCTTATGATCTAGTCATTATTAGCTCAAATGTAATAGTTACAAAAAAAAATATGAATTTTAGTTAAAGTTGTTATACACACTATTCTTCATTTTGTAGCTCAGTACTGAACTTGCAGTTCTCATCAGATTCTCAAACAGACTGACAACAATGCCATGAAATTCGGAGAATTCTCATTCCTGTGTGTCAGTCTATTCACAGCAGATCTGCCCCCTTCCATTTTTAACCCAGCTCTTTTCCTATTGTGTTCCCAGGGGAGACCAGAGTTTTCAGAAGTCGTCACAAAGCTAGAGGAGTGTCTGTGCAATATTGAGGTAAGGACTTGGCTCCCAGGGGGCGGGGGGTGTCTGTGTGTGTACAAGCAGATGGGCATATGAGTGGGGACAAGGACAGCAGCAGCAGCTGAGGGCAGCAGTGCCTTTGGAGCTGCTGGAAAAGTTCAAGGAAAAGTGGAGGACAGCTTATGAGAAAAATGAGGAAGGACTTGTAAATACACAGTAACAGTACCTTTTTTTTTCCAATCCAGTTAATGTCTCCAGCCTCCAGCAACAGCAGCGGGTCCCTGTCCCCCTCCTCCTCCTCGGACTGCCTCGTGGCCCGGGGAGGTCCCGGCCGCAGCCACGTCGCTGCCCTGCGCAGTCGGTTCGAGCTGGAATATGCCCTGAATGCTCGAGCCTACGCTGCCTGGTCACAGAGGTGAGTAAGAGCCACCCAGGGCAGGGAGAGAGGCTCTGAAAGGCTCACACTGAGGGGATTGCAGGAGGGAGGCTGTGCTGCTGGGAGGCAGTGTTACAGGACCAGGAGAGTGCTCTGCTGGACCTGTGCCATCACCTGTGCCCATTACAGAGATCAGGGATAAACCACCAGTCGGCAGAACAGTTGGTTTGGTCCATGACTGCAAGATAATTCCACAATTCCACCAGAGAAACTTATTTTCAGGAACCTTTTAGCAGTGACACATAAAATACATGGCAATGACCCCGAATTGATGCCTGGAATTGCTTCCAAGATGGCAATGCAGTGATAGTTGTGAAGCCCCAAACAGGGTATTTGAGTGCCCGTGTGCCTGTGGGTCCTGGTCTTGTTTCACGACTATTTATGCTTTTTGCTTACTGAATCACTGTGGCTGGACCCCACACTGATGTCTCATGGTACTGTCCTTTCCTCCCACTCTGGAGAAAAAGCTCCTGTTGTCTTCATCAGTCTTACCTAAACTGACACTGCCTGTTTAATTTGCAGCACTGGGCAATCCCCTTCTCAGGGCCTGTCTCTGGATGACATGAGAAGGAACTTCCAGTACCCACCTGTCGACAAAAATGGTGAGTTAAGGTAGAGGGCTCTTCCGAGGACATGCAGAGGGATCTTCCGAGGACATGCAGAGGGCTTCTCTGCCACAACAGATTATTCTGCTGCCACCAGCACTGCAGGGAGGGGGGATGGGACCATGCTGCTGTGCCGAGCCATAGGTGACCCTCTCTCTGTGCCTTGCAGGGTACGTGTCAGACCCCTTGAGCACCATGAGGTTCCACTCCTGCGGCAGCAGTGGCAGCTTTGAGGAGAGCAGCTGAGGGAGGGACTGCGCACCCACCGCCAGCTTGGCCATTGGCCCGCAGGTCTTGCTGCCCCACAGAACCTCAAGTGTCACACCAAAATCCCTGAACAGCTTTAATGTTGATGGCAAATATCCCCGTCCTGCATTCTGCTTTAGCATCCCCCTTTGCTGACCTGCCCAAGGGCTGGGTTTTGGTGGCGTGCTGCTGTTCTGTAACATGGGAATGCCCACGAGGAATGCTGCACTTTCATCTTGGGCACTGATAACATGATGAGATGAAAGGAAAGAGACATCAGTTATATTTCAGAGCTCTGAGTCAGGCTGCTCTCAGCTTGGACAGCCCTGAGGGAGGGGGTTGCCAGCCCATCCTGGCTGGGAGGTGCCCAGGAGTTGCCAGCCCCAGCCCCATCAAGACAAGTAGCAGCGTGTCACCCTCACCTCCATGCACCCAGTGTGGGAGCTTGGTTATTCCTGCTCCCTGGTTTGGAGTTCCCCACAGCCTCAAACCCATCCCATGTCCCATGCCCTGCTCCATGGGCTGTTCCAGCTCCCCAGCAACACAGCCCCAGCCACAGTTTGTCAGGGCTCTGACCCCTGGGTGCTCTCATGCACACTCAGAATACAGACGTATCTGGGTACCCACCTTCCTTGAACCCTCCAGACATCTATGTTTTCTTATTCACTTGGTTTCATTTGAGGGATTGTTTTTCCCAAAGAGCATAAGCTTTCGTTCAGTTATTGGCTTACAAAAAGCAACATGGGAACCCCAAAACAAATTTGAAACCAGAAGGAAATTGTGTAAAACTGTGTCATAAACATGATAACATTAACACAGTGAAGAGTGGCGTTTTTGACTTGAAGAAAATCTGTGTCAGGGTGCCATTGCAATGGGCACCCGTTGCCACAAATGGGCCCTGCAGCAGCAACTGAGCATGGGGAATTAAAACAGAGAACAGAGGCAGGGCAGGAAAAGTTGAACTATTCCTCTAGAAGCAATTACAGAGTTAATTGTGCTGTTATTTTCTGGAGTCTTTTTTAAAATTAGCAAACTGCATCTGTAATCTTGTATATATGCCAAAGCAGAGGTGCCTTCCTGGCTGAGTGGGAGTTAGAACTCACCACTGGGCAGGTCTCTGTGGGTGTTATTGAGGATGTTGTGTTCCTACAACCATGATCCCTGAAGCAGGTCTGCAACGAGGCCTGAAGCAGTACAACAGACACGAGCTGTGACTGCATGGTGGGCTCTGCTGATACTCTTGTGCCATGCCTGCCATTAATTCCATGGTCCTGAAGCAATAAAAATGGAGAAGATTTCACTTAGCAAGTCTTTAGAGGTGGTTTTTCATTTGTTTTGTTTCAATTGCTGAAAAGGCTAATGGGGAAGAAGAAAAACCAGAGCTGTAAGTGCAGCTGTTACAGCTCTCCCACCACCAGCCCCTGGTACCAGCCAGTGGTTACCTCTGTTCCGCTGGGCTCATGTCCCAGGTGCAGTTCCATCCCAGCTGCTGGGATAATGAACTGTCAGGAGAAACACACAGCAAAGCCTGGGATGGGTCTCAAGGGAACTGGCCGGACCCTCTCTGCAACCTTCCAAGCCCCTGTAGGAAGTCAGGATATATCCATGGTGGGGGTTGAAACAAGAGGAGATTTAAAGGTCCCTCCCAGCAAACCACAGCAAAACAACATCCAGATTTGTCTGCAACTAGAGGAAATTTGCAGTGTTCTTTCTAGAAGTACAAGCAGGGTTAGCATTCTGTGAGGGAAGAGATGCAGAGCAGAAGGAAGGTATGTATGGGATGCTGATGAAAATTCCCTACCTGACCTAATTGGCCAGATGTTCCATATGGTAGAGCCAGAGAAGCACAAGCTGATGAAAAAGAGTGACAGAGATTAGGTCTCATTCCTTTATGCTCACACCAGCCAGAAACACCAACAGGGCAGAAAGGATCCATTGTGATATGTCAGTTCCAGCTCTAAGTTTCTTTTTCAACAGGTACTTTTTTCTTAGAATTATCTCTACACTGTCTTTTTCCCTTGCATAAAGCTACCATGCAGTGATTCAGCAACTGGGTCTGAAAACCAGAAGTCAAACTGGGCTAGAAAACTAAATATGGAGCAAGGAAGCAGACTCCATGTTCACCAATACCTTAGTGTACTTACTGATAACTGAGCTGTTCGTGTCATCCCTGAGCACCTCCTCGGAACATATCACATGGAAACAAACAAATAAATACCAGAAAGCAAAACTTTTGTAGTTTAAAAAACTCTTTACAAAGCCAACTGCTTGAAAATAATTTCACTGGTAATTAAAATTACTGGCTTCTTGAAGAAAACAATGTTTTAGTTAATTGGTCTCTATAGAAGAAACATCAGGCTTAGGGGGAAGACATGTTTCATACAAGTGATCAGTTAGTAATACAAACAAAACCTCTGAAAAGTACTGAGTAGAACAGGCTCCAAAGCTGTTTGTGGGAGTGCAAGTAGTGTGTGCTGTTCCCAGAGAAGCCTAAGGACCAGAGCACACCAAAATATTTACCAAGAATGAGACAGTCTGAGGATTCTTACCCTCCTTTAGAGATCAACCAGTGCCTGGCAGCTGTAGTGATATCTCAAATTGTTTAACATATCAGCAATAGATGATCTAGATTAAAATAGATAATCTAGATTAAAATAATTAAAGTAATATGGTGTCCAATCAGACAAGCACTTGGACTTCGGGCAGGAGTGAACCCAGCATTCCTGCAGGATGTGTCCACCAGCATGGCACAGCACAGGACAGCACAGCACAACACAGGCAGGCTGCCTCAGAGGCTGGGCTGGCACAGCCCTGCCAGGCAGGCAGAGGGGTTGGTCATGCCTGGTTTGTACAGCTGAACCCCAAAACCCCTCAGGCAATTCCCAGTGAGGAAACCCACCTTACAGCCTTTGTTTCAGACAGATGGATGTGCTGCCTGCATGGTGCTGCCCACCACCACCATCCCAGGCAGTGTCTGTGAGCCACCATCCCACATCCCTTCCCACATGCCATGGCTTGGTGCCCAGTTCCAGGAGTTGGTCTTCAAATCTTCCCACGCTGTGTCCACATTGCACAGCTGGCATGGGTTTGAACTGGTGAAATGCATCTCTTCAGCCTGTGGGATGTCACCAGGTTCCAGCTGTGCAAGACACATCTGAGGCACAACCATCAGCAGCCAGTGACAGGCAACTGAGAACACCTGACAGTTCAGGGAGTTCCAAAAGCCTTCCTGATGAGCCAAGAATGAGTTTTGCCAGTGGCAACACTGTTGGATAGTTTGCTTTGCTCACATATGCTCACTTTAATAATTAGTCTTTTTTTTTTTTTTCTGCTGCACATCTTGTTTTTCCCTAAGTGCCACCTACTTTTCACTTTGAAGTTAATTACTAATTAGCACCAGAGAGGAGAGCAGAAAGGACCAAGGGAAACACTTCCAAACCTATACAATTATCCATTTCCATGGTTTTGCTTATTACCAAATTTCTGCCTGCTCAGATGACAGGGACACTTATGTTTAGAAAGTCCACATACATGTTCCTAGCCACAGGATTCCTTCCCCCAGTTGTTACAACTACATGCACAAGTGCCATTTATAAATATTTCAAGAATGTTAAATAATGAACTGTCAGCATTCCAGTTCCTTACAATCATACCACCCTGCTCACCAGGGCCTTCTCTGATGCTCTGGGTCTCCTGCAGCCCTGGTGGGGATCCCAGGGAATCCCAGCTAAGGCAAATCCTTGCATCACCATCTGTCTTTGGTCACCTGTAACCGCTGAATTGCCACCCCTGTGTCCAAACACTCAGGTGTAGCTGTGCACACAGCCCTGGGCATGAGCTTTGTGTGGGTACCTGCCTGAGGCAGCTTTAGCAGCGCAAACACTCAGCCCAACATCAGTTGGCAGAGACAGACACCACAGCCCAGGCCCTGCTGTACCTGCAGGGGTTATTCCTACAGTTAAACCTTTGGCAAAAATTGAAAGAGCTGCACATACTGGTACAGGTGTTTAATAGACCCAAGTGAACATGCAGGTCTGGGTATGTATACAGAAAACACAACCCCCTGAGACAATCCTTAGCACAAATGTGCATAGACCAAATGTACAAATGCAACTGCCTCTAGTACATTAGGGAACACACAGCAACCAGTTAATCACATTTGAGTTTACACTCCTGTGCACACTGATCTGAAGTGACTCACAGCACCAATCCACTCAAAATCCTGCTCATTTCAGTCTCATTTCCCTACTTGGAAACACAGTTACAGTCCCCACTGTGTGGGCCTGAGTCTCCTGCACCCACTATGCAGTGTCTTGAGGCTGCTCCACACCCAGCCCCAGGTGCCTGGCTCAGAAGGATCTTGGAGGGCCCGTGGAGGTGCAAGAGAGCTGACAGGAGTCTGGGGCAGCAGAGATGGGCAGCCACTGCCAGGCTGAGACAGCTCTACACTGATCACCCTCCTGCAGCCTCAACCCAGGCTTCTGAGACCAGCAAAAGCAAAAGACCAGGTTTCAAGCATTTACAAATACTTGTTAGAATTGTTCTGATTTAACAACTTTTAACATTTCAAAGTGCCAAGAATGCCCTGAAGTGTGGTGAGCAGCAAGCATGGATCCCTGAGGGAAGCCCCTCATGACCCCTAGCACATGGGGAACTGTGCATGCAGGAGGGCTCCCCTCCCCTAACCTGAGCTGGGGAAGTCCCCAGGCTAAAACCCCCATGTGAGGCTTCCTTCCCCCTATCCTGATCTTGCCATTCCACACCTGTGCTGAAAATCTCTGGATGCTCTTACCAGAATCAGAGCAGTGACATGCACAAGTGCCCCATGCACAGCAGTGAGGACACAGCCCAACTGACAAGAAGCTGCAGCTCAGAAAGGCAAAGACACCCCAAAAAATGACAGATACCCTCAGATATGGGCACCCTGTACAGACAAACACACACAGCACATCTGCCTTCAGCCTCCTGCCCACTTGCAGGAGCAAGTGATGCATGGGGAAGGAGGGGAAGTTCAGCCAGTTCCTCTGTACTTTGGGAAAACCAAGCATGACAGCTGTAGAAGAATCCTTGTGATTACTGTCTTCATCATTCTGAAGGAGTGTGCTGCTTCCTGGCCTGGCAAACACAGGCTTGTTTCAGTTGTCTGCTGCACACTGAGGGGCTGCTCCAGTGAAACGTGACAGGTGGTTGTGGTATTCGTGGAGTAGACAGAAGAGTGACATCCCAGCTGGTACAAACCCACAGCCAGTCGTGTGAATGTTGCAGGACACAGTACTGAGGAGCTGCTGAAAAAGCTCAGAGCAGAGTTTCTTCTGCATCCTGGGGCGGTTCTGCGGATACGATGACTGGGTCTGAGTTTGCAGTGTCCTACAGAACAATGAGCAAATGTTACAGAAAACGTCCTGAACTTGGGGCTACTGATGTACTGCTGTGACATCCCCTACAAGCAGAGGCCAGAGTAACAGCGAAGCCGAGTGCTGATGCTGAGCTGGTGCTCCGGAGCCCAGGGGCGCTGCCGGGGCTCACGCAGCGCCACCAGAGCTGCGCCGAGCTGGGTGGGGGTACCGCTCCTCGGGCCGGAGGGGATGCCAGAGGATTTGTACGGAATTTGGGGAACAGGAAAGAACGCAGACAGCCGCTACCCGAAAGGATTTATCATGCGTTGTCCCAGCTACCAGCAGCAGACACCTAAGCGATGAGTAAGGAATGGGGCGGTGGAGCATCCTCTGTGCCTCTGCAGGGGCCGAGCCCGGGGCAGTGACCGAGGCACGCAGGACTCACCTGGCAGGGGCTGCGGCTCCTCTCGCCCGCGACGGCGGCTCCGGGGCTCGGTCCGACGGGGCTGTCCCTCCTGCGCTGCTCGGCCCCAGCAGCGCTCCCCGACACTCCCACTGCCTCGCTCCCTCTCGTGTTTTCAGGGGGGCTCGACTGCTCTCCCTCTGCTTGCACTCCCGCCTGCTCCATCCCCTCGGCTCCCTCGGCCCCTGTCCCGGGGGCTGCCGGCTGTGCCTCGCCTCCCGCACACCCTCTCCCATCCCCACGGGCAGGGGTGCTCTGGAAGCTTTCTGCAGCCGGCTGTTCCCCAGGGGACACTGCCCTACGGGCTCCTCCGTGCCGTGGGGACACGACACGCACCGTGCCCCACTCCCACTCTGCCCGTGCCGGCTCGGGCCCCCTTCCCTCGCACCCCAGCGCTGCCTCCTGGCTCGCCCCTCGGCCGGCGGCCACAGCTCCATCAGCCACCCCTGCCCTGCTCCTCCCAGACTCCAGGGCTGCCCCCCTTCCTTGGGCTGACACCTCTGCCACTGCCGTCCCTGTCCCGCTCTGTGCCCCCAGGACTGGTCCTGTCCCCGTCTCCTGTGCCCCCAGGACTTGTCCTGTCCCTGTCCCGCTCTGTGCCCCCAGAGCCGGTCCTGTCCCTGTCTCCTGTGTCCCCAGAGCTGGTCGTGTCCCTGTCCCGCTCTGTGCCCCCGGAGCTGGTCCTGTCCCTGTCTCCTGTGCCACCGCCCCTGTGCCCACGCCGCCACCCGCAGTCCCTGCCGCTGCCCGTGTCGGAGCGCCTGTCCCCGCCTGTCCCCGCACCACGGCGATGGCCACCAGCCCTGGCTCCCCTGCCCGGCTCCTGCCCGCTCCCGGCGCCGCCACCGCCGCCTCGCTCACCGCCCTCTCCTCCCCGCTCTCTTTGCCACACCTCAGCCACCCCTCCATGCCTGCTGCCGGCTCCCTTGGACCTGCTGCTCCACCTGGGGCCTCCTCTCCACCTCCGGACCCCTGTGCAGCCGCCTCTGCAGACCCTCCCACCACCCCTCCCTTGGGCTTTCCTTCCATCGCTCTCTCTGTCTCTGCTTTGCTGCCCACAGACAGATTTCCACTCCAAAGTGCTTCTGCTGCGCCATCCTCCTCCTGCACTGCCGGGGTCTCCTCCACCTGAGATGACCCTTCACTGATGGGATCCTCCCCAGCAGCCCCCAGAGCCCCTAACCCAGGTACCAATTCCAACACAGGACCCTTGCCAGGCTCCCCTGGCACTTCCATCCTGTCCTCCACTCTCCGGAGGGCGTTCTCTCCCACCTTGGATACCTGGCCACGTTCAGACGCTGCTGCTCCGGTGGCAGCTTTCCCCGTCTCTATCTGCTCTTCCCCTGAAGAAAACTCATTTGGCTTTACAAACCCTTCCACTCCAGGCACTGCTTCTCCTATTTCCATATCCCCTAATGCTTCCAGGAGAGCCACAGACTTCCCCACCGCCTCCTCCCCTTCCGAACTGTCTTCCTCAACAGCCTCTTCTACTTCAGGGTCAACAACCCCGGCAATCCCTTCTCCTGGCAGGTCTGCACCCTCCACAGCCTCCTCTCCCTCTGCCACAGCATCCACAACTGCGCCCTTCCCTGCAGACCCTCCCTCCCGCAGGGACTCCCCTGCCTCCGACACTGCCTCACCTACCTCCTCCTCTGCCGGCAGCCCTGCCGCTCCCTCCGGGCCTTTCTCCACAGCCTCCTCCTCCTCCTCTGTGACCCTCACGACCCCCTCCTGCTCCTCGGACACAGCTCTGTCTACTTCCCGGCCCGGCAGTGTCCCAGCTGGCCCCTCTCCCCCAGGTGCCGGCTCTCCCAGTGCCACCTTCCTCTTCGTCCCCTCCACCAGCACCTCCTGTTCCTCAGGTGACACCTCTGTGCTCGTCTCCACTTTCTCACATGTCCCCTCCCCTTTCAGATGTTCCTCTGCCACTGTGCTTTCCTCAGGTGTGGATTCCTCCAGCACAGCCGCCGTGCCTGCCTGGAACAGTAAATCCCTCGCCTGTGCTACTTTTCCTCCGGCCTCTTTGTTCCCAGCATCTCCTCCCGAGGCAGCACCATCCTGCTCCAGGGCTTGTCTCTGCACTGCCACCTGCCCTTCTCGTACTTCTTTTCCTGCTGCTTCCTGAACATCAAGGCTTCTCCTCCCTTCTGCCGAGAAACTTCCATCTGGTGCTATTAGGGAATAATCAAACATCAGCTTTACTCAGCACTGTGTCAGTGTTACATGTTTTACAGGGTTAGTGTCCAAGGTGCCATCTCTGCCCAGCAATGAGGGACATCAGCATAGGGATCAGAAGAAAACTTGTTCTGCCTCTTCTCATCACACCCCTGGGCTCTGACTACATCTCTAGTGCTGCTGTCCTGGCACAACGAATTTAAGAAAAAATGTTGATGCAAGACCAGCTTTCACCTTTGCCAGTTTTGCCTGCCCTGCCCGCTCTGCCTCCCTCCCTTTCTGCCTGAAGGGAGCTCAGGTGTGTGTGTGAAACACCTGCAAGCTTCACAGTGACGCTCAGGAAGCCAGAAATAGGTGGTAAATTGCTCATGTAAAATATGCACACACGGGAAGAAGAACACTCAGCTGTTCATATAAAATGGTTAATTGCTTCCTGTGGATTCTTTAATTACACTGGGGAATAACACAGGGTTGATTCCTGCCCCTGGGGACCAAAGTGTTTCCCGAGAAGGCCCCACTCTACTGGAAGCACAGGGAACCTCAGTATGTTCATACTTGCCATGGCTGTTTTCCTGAACCACAGTCAGTTTTTTCATGGTCTGGGTTCTTTGACTAGAACCATTTAACTGCCGAAAAAGCATTAATTATACATGGCCACAGACACCACCTAGTCATCACTGAATTTTATACAAGTCAAGAAAGAAAAAAGCACAAGAAGGCTTTAATAGCCAAAGAAAAGGGAAAGGGCTAACACATATGTGAAAAGACTTCAGATGAATAAGATTTAATCCTTGTCCCTAACTGACAGTCAACCTCACCTCCACTGGCATCATGCTCTGTACTTCCTGCCTTCTCTGTTTCCTCACCAGCACAGGAATCACCAGGTTCAGGGTCAGAATTCATAGGATGATCATTTCCAGTCACCTTTGCCATTTCCCGCTGGACTGGTTTGCAATCTTCAAAAACTATCACAAAGAAAACAGGAAGCAAGAAAGAGAAACCATTAAAGAGCAAAAGCTGAGTGGAAGTCGTCCAGCCATCTCAGCTTGGTTTAAAATGGTTTAAAATTCATCTTTGGACAAAGACTTACACTGGAAACACTAGCAGAAAAACACCAAGCCAAGGTTACATTCTGAGTGGTTACTGGGCTCACAGCAGCAGAGTGTTCCAGCAGCCTGAAAGTCCAGCAACATCCTGTGCTGCACCATGACTGAGTACATGGTGACACGCACCAGTCACTCAGAGCTATCAGAGGGGCTGTACTCACCACCTCCTGCCTCATTCTGAGGAGACTCTTTATTGCCATTCTCCATATTCAATATCCTGCTTTCCCAAGGCACTGGAAGACATTCCTCCTCATCACTGATGTTACTTTCTCCTGACCGAGCCTGTTTGAGTTCCCCATTAACTTCAGGACTTTGATGCTGCATTGCCATTACACTTTCATGAAAAATTCCAGTATCTTCCTTTGCTGTTACATCTTTTGGCTTTGCCTTTCCTGCTTCATCTGTTCCATTCTTTTCCAGTGCAGAAGTCTCCTGATTTTCCTCCATTCTGAGCAGTTTATTCTCCCCATTCCCAATCCCATACTGTGCATGTGCTGTGATGTCAGATGCCCTTTTGATATCACACTCCTCTTTGCCATTGTCCATCATCCTTTCAGAGCGAGAGTCACCCTCAGTGCTGCACTGAGTGCTGAACGATGAGAGAGAGTCTGCAGGTCTCCTCTCTGGAAACAGCAAACAGCACTTTTGTTTAGTATTTGTCACTAAACATCTGCATTCATTGGGCACTCCCAAAGAACAGAATTTAATCCAATAGGAATCTCTAAATTACACCACTGAAGATATCATAACAAAATTCGGTAAGTGTAAATAGAAGAACATTGCCCTGATGTATCAATGATTAAATCCATTTAACGTTTTGGGGATTTTTTTTCTGATAATGGAAATTAACCAGATTATCTCTATCAATCACACAGAAATACACCTCCAAAAGCACCTCTGACTCTGACAGATTTTAGCACAGAATCTTGAGCTCTGATAAAAGACTTCAACCATAGCACCAATCCTTCAGTGCACTCCTGTTAACATACTGAATATTAGAAAGATCTCCAAAATCATGTGTAAATGAAGTCGAACTGAAGATGAAGTTCACTGTCTTCTCTAGAAAAACATACAGACATCATCATTTAAACACAAAAATGGGAAGTCTGAGGGGAAAAAAGGCAGTAATCCTTCATCTAACGCTGAGCTGGCTGCTGCACAGCCTCGTTCCTGCCCACAGTCCACACGGGTTCAAGAAGAGATTGGTGAAACTCGAGGCAGAAAAATCCATCCAGGCCGAATAAGTAAAAGTCCCAGAACTGTAAACTATGCAGAATTGCACGTTCAGAAAACAATGTTGTATCAAGAAACAGTCACAGTTTAAAGGTTCCCACTCAGGGTACCACTCCTCCACCACTGGAAAATCCAAGGGAATTCCTCTCCAAACCTTTCCCCTCAGACAATCTAATGGTTTCTGTATCTCTGGCACACTCAGATACATTAGGGCCATATTTAGGGCCATTAAGGACAGCACTTCTAAAACCCAGGATGATCTGTCAGGTTTCCTGGAAGCCCTCAGAAGGTGAAAGGGGTCACAGCTTCCTAGGTGTGAGTCCTGCTGACACGGGGGCTAGCCTGCCAACCTGCTGCCTGGCTCCATCTCCATTTCAGCACCCAAACAGCTCAGCAAAAGCCCATGCTCCCACTGCCAGGGGGCTGCCTGCCTGTGGTTCGGTGGCAGATGTAGAATTAATAACAGAAAAAACAGTTGTCTTTTATCTTGTCAGTAGGAATGGCATGGGTTTCCCTATGCAGACCCACCATACACACTGGACACACACACTGTAAAACATGCATCAGATCAGCTTCTCTAAGCCTCGTTAAGAACAAAACTAACCTTTTTGATTATTTTCAGAGTGTCTGTCAGAGTATCCATCACTTTCATCTTTCTCACTGCCAGACACCTGCAGTGCCTTTTGGGATGAGATTCCACTCTCCTTTCCAGAGTCTAAATTATGGTTTTTGTCATCTGAGGATGACTCTGACACTCCATTTGTTTGATCAGCAGCCTGTCCCTCTTCATTAATTTCTTCATCTGCTTCAAAATCTTCATCATACTCTAAAGTAGAACAATTGTACTGTGAGACAAGAAACAGAATTCTCAACTAAAAAAGTTCTTTTTAAGCAGACAGATTAATCCTTTTGCCCTTATATTTGCTCAGTCTTTTTAAAGCCATGAGAGAATCTAAGACCACAGATAGAAATCATAAGAGCACATTATCATAAAAAAAAAATCATGTTCTTCATAGAGTAGCAAAAATGCAGCAAAACTACTGATTGATGCACCAAGCATGATTAATACATTAAAACAAAACCAAACAAAAACATTAGCCACGGAAAGGACTGGAAAAATTAAGAGCTGGACAAACTCAGAAATTAAATGCAAAAGTCTCTTACTCCAGGAGAAAAACTAGTTGTGATGAAAAAAAATTACAAGCAATCAAGAAAGTCAGAGAAAGGTAATATACTGTAATGCAAAGTATGATAAATGTAGATTGACATGGCTAAATAGCAAAGAAGTGTCGTACTCAATGAATTTAATTAAACCCAGCCAAAGGGTGCTGCAGAGACACTCTGTTTTAATACTGCTCTAAAGCATTCCTTCAGGCCCAGGGGAAACCCCAGAACAAATGAAGCTTGCACAGAATTACCACTGTTACATCCACCTGTCTGGATTTCAGCCAGGCACTCGCCTGACAAGCTGTGACATCTGATAAATAACTGCTCAGATCTGTAGATAAAGATGCATTAAAGAACACTGCCCTGCACTGCCAAGGCTGCACTATGCACATCCCAGGCACCAGCACAAGAGAGGGCAGGGATCCCCACCAAAATCCAGTCATTCCACTGCTACCAGGGGCTCCCTGCGCCCACAGCAGCAAGGGAACACACCTGCCCCATGCAGGCGACTGTCACTGCTGCTACACCAGCTGTCCCTTGTGGCCATCATTCCTCACCTCCTTTCTTTCCATCAGGGCTTTTAACGTACTGAAGTGACAAAATGCCAAGGGCAGAAATGAAGAGTTCCTGATGCAGAACCAATTAGGCAAATAAACAATTATCTAGACAATGACAACTAAGGGAATAAGGAGATTTATTTTCTGTATTAAAAATCAATTGAGATTCAAATTGCAGTGAGGCCTCCTTAGGTAACTGTCAGAAGGGCAGCTCCTCCTGAAGGAAGAAGGTCTGATTGATACCAAACACATATCTGGAGGGACTAACAAGGCATCTGAGCAGTCACACCACAGAACTATGAAATCAAAAACAGGAATAGGAAGCAGGAATTAAAATCCCTCTCTAATGTGATTGCCTCTGAAGAAGACTACGACAAGGAGTGAGTGAAGGCAGAGCCTGAGCTTGACACCTCTTCCATGGAAGAGAGCATCTTTCACTAGACCAGATTGCCCCAAACCCCCTCCAACCTGGCCTCGGACACTTTCAGGGCTGGGGCAGCCATAGCTTGTCTGGGTAACCTGTGCCAGGGCCTCACCATCCTTCCTTACTCACTTTCTTGGCTCTTGCAAACCATCTCATCCTGTTGCATGGCTGAAAGGAGCCCAACTAATTCTATTGCGCAGACACAGGCATCACCACATTTCTCAAGCCCCAGGGAAGTGAGAGGCCCACAATCCCCTACCTTCTTCAGAATCATCCTCTCCCATTTCTCATCCCATGCTCATGTTTGGGAATACTGTACCATTTTTACTGATATCTTCCTGACTGTCTTCACTCTCATGACTAGATTGGTTTGCCATTTCTTCTTCTCTGTACTCCTCTCCAGTCTCCAGTTTCTCCTCAAGGGTTTCCACACTTGCTTCATGAGTCGGTAAGATGACTAACACTGAATTTTTCACTGATTTCTGCTCAACACTGCTGTTACTTGGCTCACTGTGCACAGCATATTCCCAGGAACCCACATGCTTGTCCACACAGTACTCCATCTTCCTCTTGGGAGGGGGTAGCTTTTTGTCCAGGCCCATTGCAATAATGCACCTATAAAACAGCACAGATTGGGAAGTATCACATTTTTCTTCCTGTGAACAATGGAGGGCAGCATACATAGTGAGTTCAGCTCACTATCAGCAATGAAACCAGGTACTCATCTACCTCTGCACTGTCACAACAACTCACATGGATAAGCACCCTGAAATGCCAGAGAGCTCCCCTAACACAGATATAGTTCTTCCTTGAAGGACAGTTAACGCTGTCTGCACTTAGAGGTGACAACTGACATATAAACAAACTAAAACCATTATTAAAAGCGATACGGCATTTGAACCTGCACTAAACATTGGATGTGAAGACAGAACCTCTGAGAAAGGCAGAGAAGCTCCAAGCCAGACATGTGTTGGAACCAGATCCTGCTGTAACACCCAGTAAAGTGGTAACAGAGTTTGTGGATGAGATTAGGGGTTTCTGAATTTGTCTGCTGGATCTAATAACTGTGGGGAAAGAGGGAGCTTGAAAGTGAATAATTGTCAGTTTCTGTTCTGTTTTTCTACCTAAAACAAACAGCTGGAAAACAAAGCACTTTGAATGAGTTGTTGAGACTGCTCCTCTTATATAAAATGGAGTGACATGCAGTCAGGAGGCTCAGACAAGAGACCAGAGTTCCTAATCCTGATGGAACATTAACCGACACCAAGAGCCACTTTACACCACCCTACACCCCCCACGAGGGCCAGGACACCATGCTGTGGGTAGTACGTGGGGTCAAATCTGCAAGCAGAGGGTGAAACTGGAATTTTCACTGTAGCTAATCCCAAACCTCTCTAGAAAAACAATTTTTCTTCTCAGACAACTGTGTCTTAAAATCTTTTCCTCCCCCAAAACTGCTATTTTAATGTAAGGCTTGATTGGAATTCCCCTCATATTCCAGCTGTCTCCAAACTATTGTAAAATATCCCACAGTCATTCATTTAAAAGAAATCTTTTAATTTCATGGGCATAAAAAATAAACATGGCCCTTTCTGAAGAGTCCCACCTCTTAATGCTTTGTTCCTTGTTTTTTTTCAGGGACCTTTGGAATATTGAGGCAACTCTGTTGTATAGAAATGCTGGATCTTGGACTACAGAAAACTCTCAGAGCATGGTGCAGAAATCACTGCAGCAAAACATCATGAGCCAAAGCTCTGACTCACTAGGGAAAATCAACTGGGACTTTTGTTGGGAACCAGAGTAGGTATTCAATGTGTGCCATAGAGCAGGAAATAAACACAGTTGTACCTGACCTGAAGGGATGTGAAACTAGTTGTCAATGGGGAAAATCAGGTTAATAGAGATGGGTTTTAAGTCACCACATAAGGTCAGCTGGACTGACAAGAGGCAGGAAAAGAGATATCACTAAGAATAAGAGGGAAAGCAGAACAGAATGGTGATTCAGGAAGGAAATAACCAATTTTTGAATACTATATTAAATTCAGAAAATTCACTTAAAATCTTTCTAGAAATCACACAAAGCTGAAATTTGGGCATTTCCTAAACTCTATAGCTACTATATCCATTATGAATTCAGGTACTTTTTACTTCTTTGAACATGCTAGATAATACATTTACATAAATCACATTCATTGTGAGATTGGATTAAAAAGAATATGGTACAATAAGTAACTTTTTTTTTCTTAGAATTCAGTCTTTATCTGAAGGAACTGGGTACAGCTCTGTGGAAAGTCTCTTGTTCCAACTGCTTGCTGCTCTTTTAAAAATCATTTATTAAAAGAACACAAAAGTTTTTAAATTATCCACATGTCCAAAAGTTTACTTGTCTGGCCTGAATTAACAATCACAGAAAAAAAAAGGTTTTATGACAAAGCTTCTTGGCAGAACCACAGCTGTTGGTCACAGCACTGATTTTCACCCTAACCCTTCTGCACAGATTTGGTTACTGAACCATGGCTAGCATTCAGTGCTGCCTTATTCTGCAGCTGGGGATATCACAGCAGAATCCCATCTCAGAGGCAGAGCTGTTTAAAAATGAATTATACAGAAAAAAGCCTCTGAAAACTACAGCTTGATACTTGTTTCACTGCCACTTGGGCCAGAGACATGCAGGTGGCAAATGAACCCCACTCCAGAGCTGCTGCCCCGTGCTCAGTCACCTCCAACAGCCCGACACAGCCAGCACCAACACTGTCCATGCCATGCACACAACACAGGGAGACTGAGGAGGCACAGGAAACCAGCTGTGATGGCACCTTTGCAGGTGAGACCCTGACAGGTAACCTCAATCCTGCACAGTCCAAGGGACACTGAGAAACAGAGCAGGTTCCACAGAACTGGGGGGAGCCAGAGGGATGAAAGAGGAACAAGTGAGACTGTCTAAAAACTAAGTCCTTGTGAGCAAAGTGTACTTGTCCCCATACCTGTAGCAAGGAGATGCTCCCTCCACACTGAGAAACCTGAAGTATCTGTGTCTGCCTCGTAGCCTGGAGCGCCTCTGATGTTTGTACTCACAGCAGCAGCTCAGCCTGTTGACTTGCATCCCATTGAGAAAGAAGGTGAGGCTGAACGGGAAACCATGGTGCCTCTTGGAGATGAACTGGAAGGTCTCTGCAATGACAGAAAGAAAGGGTTCAAAGAAAAACATTACCCTTCACTGTCAGCCTGTGGCGACTGCTGTATCTCACCTGCACGAGCACAGCACCAGCCTTCCGTGGCCAGGCTTGGAGATTCTCAGCTCTGTTCATCAGCTGGTCACACTCTAGCCCTCTACACAGAGTCCTGGCTCTTGCCAGCCTCAGGACCCAAGGTGGGCACAGCTAGGACAAGTGAACGTACTGTCAGTTTGGCCACTGACTGCTACAGCAGAGCAGAGGCCAGAGCCTCCCAGCCATTTCATGTGCCTGATTTCCCAGAAAACAATTCACCTTTTACTGGGGTGATGAAATTGCGCTCACATAAAAGAGATGAGAAGTGGGCTCCCACTATGTACTTTTCCTTCTGGAATAATAAGCAACATGTCTTAATGTACTACAGCAACTCAGATAAATCCTGTTTAAGGACAGTTTACTGCTACAGCTACTCTGTTAACATACTTCTCTATAGAAAATTAATCTAAGCTACAGTATTTTGTTAAATCAGTTCTCTAAATGCTTTCTACCATCATTTGCAAAAGTAATTGTAACCTCATTCTCAATTATGGAACAGTATATCGAGATTTAGTGTGGAAGCAGACAGTATAAAAATCCTTGGATGCAGGTATCTTGACTGAGTTCAGCTGAAATAATTTTGTTGTCACAGAAAGGTTCCAGCCAAAAAATATGTTGCCAGAATCAATATGAACTCTTTGACTGTATCCTTACCTCCTTCCAGCAGCCTGCCTTTGTAGACACAAAGGTTTTCTCCTCCACAGTGCTGCTGATAGACTTTGACTTCATCCCTGTAATCAGCATGATCATAAGACAAATGCACATTCTTTCCTAGGTAGGCCATGGTGATAACAGCATTGCTGCATAACGGGGACTTAGGAAACCCTCCAGAAGTCTGCAGCAGGAAACACACAGAAATTCCTTCAGCTTCCAGCTCTGATCGGAGAACAAAAAGCTCATGCCCATGCAGCACACACTTGAGGCTTCCAGGCTTTTGCAACAGGCACTGAGCTGATTAAATTGGGAAGAGTTTGTAACATGCAGAGGGGCAGGGAAATATTTCACACTAAAAACCCATTTCATTGAATAGCCCCAAATTGCAGAGACCATGTTTAATCACCCATATGATCCTTCCCAATCTGGAGTTCCTACAATTTTATTTACAGGAGTCAAAACTGGCTGGAGACAGTGTGTAACCAATGCAGTGTTCATACACTTGAGGCATTTCAGAAGTCCCTGGAGCTCTAGTGCCAGCTATGGCCAGAGGCATGATATGACTGACTGAAGTGAAAGGTCAGTGCGTTTTTGTTCAGCACCTTTTTTCTCCCCAGCTGATGAAAAACACCAAATGTTTTAGTTTACAGAGGCATGGACAGCAGTTATATATTTTAATAGTTATAATATTTTCTTTATGCAAACTAGGTATGCACACTTTTCAGCATTAGGTAAACACACCAGTGAGGAAGGTAATACATCTGTACACAGAGAGAGATAAATTACCTTTGTTAAAAGTTGCCCTGTGTCATTCGATGCTGTGGTGGGACGAAACCGTCTCCCTGTGGGCACCCCACTTCTCCGTGCAGGGACACCCCTGTCCCCTCTGTGCAGGCGGGGTGGTGGCACTGGCATCACACAAGGGTTGACAACGGGCAGCTGATATGGGGATACACCAGTCACGTACTCCACTGAATTCAGAAGCTTTAACTCACTCCTCTCCCCCTGCAAAAACATTTTAACCAGGTGACATAGGTTTTGTAGAACCAGCTCCTGAGCACAGGGAACTGCTCCTTGGTACATTTAGCAGCACACATCCTTATGGAACAGCTCCTTAACTTGGGGCCTGCAAAATGTTAATTAAAACATTTCCATGCTAAAACCCTTTCTTTTAATTTGCAAAATTGCAAAATGCAGATTGATTGAAAATGTCACCCTCAGAGAGACAGACAAGACTGCAAACCAAGCCCTGCCTGCAGCCCTGCAGAGCAATGATCTCAGACAGAACCCTGCAAAGCCCCACAGCAGTACTGCTCTCACAGCTGGAAAGCACATCCCAGAGCACCCAGAACTGTCCAACAGAAACATCACTTGGCATTTATTATACAAAATGGGGTTCAAAATGCTGCTTCCCCATCTGAGTGGAGGTTTAGTCCTCCTTCAGAATGAAATGCAAACAGAGGTCCTGAAGAGCAAGACATGGCCAGAGAACAAGTTCTGTAAATGCTTCATGCTCTGGCTCTGAGTTCTGCATCACGTTCTCATAACTGACACCTGATTTAGGTGTTTTGTCAAGTGTGAGCATTAAAGAAACCATTAAATCATGCACAATTTGAGTAGACATAAATAGTACCAACAAATTCTTGGAGAAAGAATTGTGACCATCCCAACACAGAGCAAATGCAGAGCAGAAGGGACCTATTCATACAGTGACTGCTGGGCAGTGATACCAGGTCACAGTTCCACTCCAAAATCTTCCCACCCCATGGAACTCATATCACAAAGCCAGTTACATTATGTTTTTCTAGAACAGAAGACAACTCCAAATATCACATGAAAGTGACAGTGAACATAACAAGATCATGTTTGATTCTCATTCCCTGAATCCACTGACGTGACTTAGTGGGAGGAATGGTTAAAGAAAGGAGTTTTTTGCTACTTTGCAGCTGTAGATGAAGACTTTAAGACCTGTAAGTGAAAATATTCCAGTTACTGGTCTTAACCAGGTGTTTGCCTCCCTCTCTGCATAACAGAAAATTTACATAGAGGGAGAAAATTTTGTATGCAGCAAGATTTTATACTATAAAAGGTAAGTCATCACATTTTTTCTTATGGTGATCAAGAACTGGGAATTAGACCAGTAAGACAACGTCTTGAAAATTAAGGGGAAGTGAAAACAGAGGGTTCAAATAAAAGCTGATGCCATTTGAATGGCATGTTTCCTGCAGTACCCAGTTCTGTGAACTACAGTATTAAAGCAGTATTATAAAACTGCCGCTAAAATGCTATTATTTTCAGAATTAAACACAGCCTCACCCCATGGGCAAACTGCTGATCCCATTCCAGCATGTGGCACTTCTGTTGGGAAGCCTTTGGTACAGACCCTGCTACAGCCTGGCCGCGAAGGGGCTGGAGGTGAAACGGCTGCTGCACATTCCCTGGAGCTGTATTTGGTCGCCAGGAACTCTACAAAAGGAAAAAGAAAACAGCAAAAAAACTCAGTGCATAACTTGCAGTGCAGAGCAGCACCATAAAGGAAAAAAATAGCACTGATGAAGATATCTGGAAGTAATGAGTGATTTCAGGTACCTCTAGGACATGACATTTTCTAGTCTGCCTCCAAAGAGCCAGACCCCTTTAGGCACCTCTAACTGACCATCCAAAACAACTCTTGGCCAGAAATACAGAGTTTGCTACTGTTCTTCACCTTGCTGCCTTGAAGCAAATACAATGAAGTCACAGGAACTGTACAGTGTGCTATGGACTTCAGCACACGGACACTGAGAGAATGCACAAAAAAAAAGCCTATTTTTGTTCAAAACTCAGCTTTTTTCTTTTTTATTTCATCTCATCCTTGTATACCCTTCAGAATACCAAGTTAAAATGTTACAGCCTAACAGCACAGTTTAACTGAGGTACTCACCACCTTAGAGGGTGCAGGCTCCTTGGGTTGGTGCTGATGAGGAGGATGTCCACCACCATAATCAACTCCAAGTCCAGGCGCCCTCTGTATGGGGAGAAGGTCAATCAGGACTTGAAAGTCTCTCTTCAATCTGCTCCAATTATCATTATTGATACAAAGAACCAGTTAAAACTGAACTATATACTTGATCTTTGACCTCAGGCTTTAGTATCATTACATTTTCAGAGTATATTAACACTCCTTCTTTGCTGTTAGCTGAGAGAAAGCCAAAGCTCCAGAGCACAGCCCTCTGAAATGAGCTCCAGTCTCACTTCACCCCTTCAACTCTATTTTCTGAAAGATCTTCACTGATTTTAGGACTTGATAACATGTGTAACCCCTTCTACAGCTCTGGTATTCACTCATGATGCTCAACGCACTGATACCAACTTATCTCATGAGGCGGTTAAAAGGGAAAGATTGAAGCAGATTTATCAGAGAGCAAAAGTTTTGGTTTTTTAGTTTTTTTAATAAGGTCTGATGTGCCAGCCCTGCAATACTGGCTTCTGGAGATTCCTCTTTAATGACATAACCCTGCAAATAGGAAATCAGCCTCAAGTGATTAAGGATGAGGCCCTAATCCAGAACGATTCAGGCAGTCAGTGCTCTGTACTAAGTACAGATGTCATGGGTCCATGTGCACACTTCCAGTTGTCCACAGTTCCATGACAGTCCATGGGGAAGTTGTGAAACTCACCCATTGTGAGCGACCAGCTCGTTCTCCAGCCACTAAAGGATGGAGCCCATTACGGTTCCTTGGACCAAGCGGTGGATGTGGAGAACGCAATGGGATGGCATCTTCCACTGATCTTCTGAATTGTTCCACCTGAAAGTACACAAATTTATGTCTCTGAGGCACTAAATACTCTAACAGTGATGTCTGAGCCTCATTATGTCTCTCTTTCATTGGACAGCTGTGATGATCAGCTCACCTGGTAGAACACCTGGCTAAGGAAGGAAAGGAGATCCTGGGAGAATGTAAAAAGACAAGTGAAAAGACTTGCCCCCAGCTCTGATTCACTTTCCTGCAGCTGTCTCCATCTGCTGACTCCCCCAGTTTCAATAAATCTGCGTATTTCTGTGTATCTCCCAATTCTTGGTTTGTTTGAAGGCCTCTTTCTTTATAAATTTGAGTGCACCTGCCTCTTCCCTGCTCTGACCGCTGCCCATCTCCACCTTCTTTCCTCATCAACCCCTCACTGGGAATAACTGCCCCACTGGAAACAGACAGCTCTGTGTCTCAGCCTCCCTCACTCAGCCATCTGCCTTCTGCCTTTCCTTTCAGACGAACAACCTGGCCAAATTCACTGAACATTTGAAGCGAGACTTAAATGACAGCACTGGCTCCAGCCAGGCTTCTGCATCCCAGCACGGCAGCACAGCACATACAGATCAGGTATCTGCAGGTGTCTCACTGAAGGAAGCAGTTCTAGCTCATGTTCCGAAATTATCCAAGTGCAGGATCCCTCAATAGGGTGCTGCAATTACTGCTTCCACAGGGTGACTTTCTACCACAACATCACCTCTGCAATTCCCATAATAACCAGTGTCTTTTAGGAAAATCTCCTTTCTTCACCTGAGATGCTCCTTATAGATGCATTATTTACAATTTAACAGATCTGACATTGTTTCCCAGCTGCTCAAAGAAGCAGCCAGCTGCTCAATGCACTCTTCTCAAAGCATTCTGGCTCCTAATACAGGAAAAAAAATGTGGAACAAGTTTCTACCAAAAAGAGAACAACTTTTCTCATGTGAACCCAAATGACTTCATAGGGAGAACCACTGACTTCTGTGGGATTTCCATGACTCTAACTACAAAATCAAGCTCAACCTACATGACACCAAAATGAAGGGCTCCTGAAACCATTTTCATTACTGACATGCCAGTTCTGCCCAAATCCCGTGGAGAGGCAAATGACTGAACACATGAGCTCAGTGCTCAGCGGCAGCCAAAAGCACAGAGGGTCTAGAATTACTGTGAGGAGAATGTATCTTGAATTATTCATCCTGTTTCGGTTCCCCATTTCAAAACAGAAATAGTAGAATGAGAAAAAGTTAATAGCAACAGTAATGAGACGCTCAGCTAAGAAAGATTCAGACTGAGGGTCTTCAGCTTGGAAAGCTGAGAAGGAATATGAAGAAGGTATGTAAAACTACAGATGCTTTGGAAAAAGAGGAGTTATTAACTTTTCCATACTGAGAACAATGGAGTATCCAACAGAGGTAAAAGACAGTAGATACACTAATTACTGTGCAGAAATGCAAGGAGGCACCACGTCATGCAACTCGTTATTAAATCTCCCCATGAAGAACACTATAGAACCAGAAGAATAACTAGTTTCAGAAGGAATTAGGTGCATGAATGGAAGTTCCTGAACTTATAGACAGAGGAAGGAGATGTAACCTGGGGCAGGATCATCCTTTACTTGTCTGTTTCTTGTACTTTTCCATAAATATCAGAGACAGAGCACTTGGCTCAATGAACCTCTGGCCAGGCTTGTGGCTGTTACTCAATCCTGGCAAAGCTGCCAGGTGCCAGCAGCACCCAGCACCACTCAAGCCTTACCTTGATTTTCTGCACCCTCTCCTTCTTTGCAGAATATTCAAGTGTCCGTTTTATTTCCAGCTGATGATGACGCTACCAATGTAAAAGGAAGAGAAATCCCATTAATGGGCATTATGAGATGACAGCGAATGCAAGAACAGTTACTTCTGTCCTGCTTGTCCTATGCCTTCTCCCTGGCCTGGCTCACTGAGCCCTGTAATAAATCTGTTATGAATTGGATCCATTTGTGTTTCACCTGCATATAATCACACAGCCAAGGGAACAACTGAGCACTGCTAAAGTTGGTAAAGTTGTAGGGACCAACTCCACTCCTGATATGCCACAGAAATGTGCCCAAATTTTATACTCAGATGATAAGTATAAACGTATTCAAACAGTTTTGTTTTTATTAGGATTTTTTAAAGCAAAATAGTCCTGTGAATATCATCCCATAGTCTGATGGCTGCCGAAGAGCAGTGAGGAAGCCTGCTCTCATGACAGCAGGGTTTGACAATGAGCGGCCTGCGTAGGGAATTCTGTAGGGAATGTCAAGCACAGACACTGTTCTTTTTCCCAGCAGGAGAGAGCCTTCCAGGGGAGCACGAGGGCACATATGGAAAACAGTCCAGTACAAGCTGGCTGTCAGCAAGGAAGCACCTGAGAAGGCCCACACACCCACAGTAAGGGCATACCTCCATGTCAAGGACTTTATGAAATATGGCACGAGCCAGGCACTCCTGGACATATCTCTGGTGGTCCCTCCTCATGGCATTGAGCCGGTATTCTTTCTCAGGTATTATTCTTCCACTCTTTGAGATCTGCCATACACAAATACAATGTTACTGAAAAGGAGAAGATGTAATAAAGTATGTTTTGAAACAGTGCAATTTCCCAGGAAGACCCCTTTCTCCTCCTGCTTAGCTACCACCTCTGCCCCTGCCATGGTGCTGGAACTCACCTTCCAGCACAGGTCTTTGACCCCATGGGCCCCACCTGCCAAATGGAGGGAGCAGCAGCCACATTTCTAACAGCCGAGGGCTCAGCCTTATTCCTCAAGGGCCACTGCCAAAGGGGGTGGAGGGAATGAAACACTTGCCCTCCTACTGCTAAGGGCTGTACCTGCCTGTGCGAAACAGTCTCACCTAGGAGTGCATCAGTGTTTTTTAAAATGTTCACCACATTCATCTTTAGCAAATCCTTCAGTTTTCCATTAAACACTTTTGAAAAATAGCACTAAAGCTATTTAAACAACCAGTCAAGTCAAAGATGTTTCCATTTCAGTGTGAAAATCCTGAGTGAATCAATATGATCCTGTATTTTTGCAAACTGAAAGACTTGGCAGAGGGAAACTCCAATGAGCAAAAACAGATATGGAACAAAAGCATAAAAACATTCTGAATTGAATGTTGAACTGAGCGAAAATTTTCCGTCTCACCAGTCCTGATCTCTGAAGATGTCGTCTTATCCTGGCATTGCTGAAATATCCAACCAGGTGTTTGTCTGTAAGGCTGTTGTAGGTTGCAAGAAATCTGCAACAAAATCAATACAGATGTTTATAATCTCCTTGACTGGCAAATTATTACAGTTTAAGTTAAAGAGAACTACCCAATAATTTGCTGCACAGAATTCTGCCTTGGTGAATCACATTCAATTTGGTCAGATAAATGCCCATTAGATTATGTAAAAGCAACATCTTTTAGTCTCCACAAAATTTGTATCATAAACAAGTGAGTTGTATGTAAGGCAGAGCAGCTGAGTGTGGAACCACTGACAGGCTGACAGGCCCAGCCCCAACAGCCTCCACCACCATGGGCTCCCACAGCAGCCCCCTGGGATGGCACACCCTCATCCTGGGCATGGCAGTGCCACACAATACCTGGAGCTGGATTCCAGCTGCACAGACTCAGCTCCCCAGTCACTCTGCTGGGGACCTTTTGGTGGCAGGGACACCTTCCATAGACCAGATTGCTCCAAGCCCCCTCCAAGCTGGCCTTGAACATTTTCAGGGATGGGGCAGCCACAGCTTCTCTGGGCAACGTGTGCCAGGGTCTCACCCCAATCATCAAGCTATCAAAGATCAGAGCTTCCAAAAACTAAACCTTAGATGTGAGAGTTGAACACAAAAACTGAAGCATCCATAATTAGCAGATATGCTTTTAAACAGTTCTTAGCACAATTGTATCTTACTTTCCCCTCTGTAAAACAGGACAAATAATAAATTCAGTGACAGTAGGCTGCAGTTTGTTAATACTCTAAATCCATTCACATTTGTACAATTTACAAACTCAGGTATATCTTGCGTAATACATTCAGCCTGACCTTTGGGCTCTCTGGGCAGGATGTGCTTTAGTTACACAACAAGAGACTGATCTTTTTTGTTCTCTTTGGCTGTAGATTTAAATGCCACTATACCCCTTTCAGTTGGATAATTCAGTCAAATGTCTATTGCCAGGCTGAGCTGCCACACACAAAAAATATACTCAAGGAAAGAAAGAACAATTTCTTTTAAAAACAGAGATCATGCATTTACAAGACATTTATGTGGAGTTTCACAATAACCTCACAGGTAGCAGCCAACAATAAATTAAACTTTAAACAAACAAGCAATGTAGCTTACCCTGCTATGCCTGTTGATTAAGCACTGGTACTCTAGCAACAGTTCTATGCTACCTTTTTAATCCAGAGTTTGCATTGAAACCACCAGATTCCACCAATTGTGCTAAGTACCAATTAACGGTATCACCTGGCAACTACATGACAAGGCAGAGGAGAAACTCAGTCTAATTCCTTTTCATTCACCTCCTTGCATGTAAGATTTCCTGAACCACATAACTAGTTAAAATGCAGCTCCCACCTGAGCACAGTGATGTGGCAACTTCTGTTGCACAGACATTTCAGTACAGGTATTTTCTCATTTAAATTATAAACAATCTGATCTTCGAAAATGCTGAATCACATTCAGAGTTCAAAAGGGGCATTGGAGGAAATAAGGAAATGTGTTGGCCAGAACCAAAGCCCATTAAAGCACTGGAAAGAATGCAAGAGGACCCACTGGGGTTTGGCCATTGCCATGGTGCCTGGAGGAGCCCTTGCCCTCTGCGGCCACAAACCCTGTCACGGACAGCGCCTCGGGAACGGGCAGGGACACTGCACAAAGCAAACACTGCTCCCATTTGGTCTCTGCTCCTGCATGTGCCATCAACAAAAGGGGAACAGAAGTTCTTGTCTGAGCAGTTTTCTCCTAGATTCCAATATTTAAGTACCACACAAAACCATCACCTCTGAAACCTCTCTAACAGGCAGAAGTGCAGAACTGACAAATTTCATGTTAGGAAAACACGCGGCAAAGCGAGAGCACCAGCCTTAGTCACCTCTATAAAGCCTGTGTGTTACAGCCATCACATCCCTTTTTTGGGTACTCCTGGGACTCCTTTTTCTCTGCCCATTTATCCAGTGCACTCTTCTCTCCAAAAATGCTAGGGTTTTATTAGAATTGCAAACAATTCTCTTGGCACAGAACCTAGACTGACTAATCTGGAGTTTCTAGGAGTAGCTCTGAAGTTCTTATTAAAATGAGTGTCACATTTGTTTCGCTGGCATCATAGCCAGTGACAACATGTCACTGTCAGGTCAGTAATTTTATATTTACAGATATTTAGAATTCTATGATGCTGTGATCATTGCTACTATTAACAGTATCTTTGCTCTCAGCTGGCAGCTTACCCAAAACACTATGCTCAGAGCCAGTGCTGTGTATCATGATTTGTAAGACCACTATTACTTGGTTGGAAGGATAACAAGGCAAAGCCACAGTAGGCAACCTACACGTTTTGCAAATCAAATCTTCACAGTTAATATTTCACAGTGCAATTAAATCAGTGATCACCAAATGATCTGAAAGAGCACCAAGGTGTCAGTTATTGATTGGCAAAGCCACGGGGATCGTGGCCCCCGTGCTCTCTACCTGGCGTGTGTGTGCTGCTCCCTCCCTGAGGAAGCCTTCAGCCTCACCACCAGACACCCTAAAGGACACCTCTTCTGCCACCCATTCCTTGTGAGGCCAAGAGCAATTCCTACCGCTGCTTCTTTGCTCAGAGCATCACCCGCTGGCCAGGATGTGCCAAATTTTGCCACGGAAACCCGCAGAGACGCTCCGTTTTTCACTCTCTGCCCTTCACACCAGCTGCGGGGCAGGTCGGGCCATCCGCAGACCTCGGGCCCCGCTCCCGGCCCTGTCGCTATTCCCGCAGCCCCACAGAGCCCCACAGAGGCCCCCGAACCCCCACAGAGCCCCCCGGAGCCTCCACAGAGCCCCCCGAACCCCCACAGAGCCCCCCGAGCCCCACAGAGCCCCCCGGCACTCACCGGGGCTGCGGGGCGCTCATGGCGGCGCCGCCCGCGGGGTCCGAGCGATCCTGCGCGTCCCGGGCGTCACCAGGAGACGGGGGAGGGAGGGGAGGGAGGGACGGAGGGAGGGGAGGAGGGAGGGGAGGAGGGAGGGGAGGAGGGAGGGAGCCGGCGCTCCGCCCGCCGCCCCGCTGCGTCACAGAATCCCAGAATTGCTGGGATTGGAAGGGACCTCTGGAGATCACCCGGTCCAGCCCCCCTGCCCAGGCAGGAACAGGTGTCACAGTGTCCACGTGGGTTTGGAATGTTTCCAGCGAGGGAGACCCCAAACCCTCCCTGGCCAGCTGTTCCAGTGCTCTGCCACCTCCACGCAGAGCTCTTCCTCATGGTGGGGAACTTCTTGTGTCTTGGTTTATGGCCATTGCTCCTCCACGTCCTGTCGCTGAAGAGTCTGGCACCATCCTCTTGGAACCTGCCTTGGAGGTGTTTATATAGACTGATGAAATCCCTTCTCAGCCTTCCCAGGGCCAGCTCCCGCAGTCTCCCCTCATCATCTCTGTGACCTTCGCTTGACCCTCTCCAGTAGCAACTTGTCTTTCTTGTGCTGAGAAGCCCAGGGGACACAGCAGTCCAGATGTGTCCCCAGGGTACGTGGGACACCACTGGGGACAGGCCCTGGCACAGCCCTGGGCCAGCAACGGGACTGTGGGACACCCAAGCTGCAGCAATGTTGGGCTCCCAGGGCAGGGGAAGGGAGAAGAGGCAGAGTGGGAGAGGGAGAAAGGAAAAGAAAAAAATTGAAAAAGGAAAAATAAAACAAAAGGGGGGGCGGGGGGGAGAATAGTATGGCAAAGGCATTTTTCTACAACACAGAGCCATGAACTTAAAAATGCAGCATGAAGTGACAGGATGTATTTCCGATACCAATCCCGATTTCCATCTCTCAGCACAGATGACAGGAAGTTCCAAAGTGTGCATGGTGATGGCCACCTGATTTACGGAAATAATGGAGCTACAACCACAGTTCCATGCTCCTGGTTTTCCCTGCTTCCTGCCATTCTTGTGAGTCCCAGTTGAATAACAAACTCACAGGTGATGCTTCCAGGCCCCACAAAGCGACTGCTCTGAAGAGCAGGGACAACCTTCTCCCGGGATCCAAAATGTTAAAGGACTTCAGCGCCCTCAGGCCTTCTGTGGCATGATCCACCCACATTTAATACTGATCTGCCTTCTGTAAAGGGAGCAACTATTAAGAACATCAATATTCTCTTGATATTTTATTTTTCCAACCCTGTAATTAGTCTCATTAATTTATTGTACCATTCTGCAGTACAGGAAGAAGTCAGGAACAGACACAGGACAATGCCAGTGGAGAGGGGATGACTGGAAAGCAGAGGCATAGGCAGCATTTGTTTTGGGCACACTGAGATTAACCAAGAGCAGCTGCTTTTCAGAACAATTCCACTCTTTTCTGTTTCAAAAACACATAGAACAGCAGTTTCCAGACCTCGGCATTGTACACAACTCCTTGCTTTGAACCCCAAACCTCTCCTGCAGCTGCCAAGACCAGCACCAACACAAGAGCCTGTGCAACCTTTCCAACCACTCACGGCAGCACCAAGCAGGCTGTCACTGGGAACCACTGCCTCCAAAATCCCATGCAATCAAATCAGAAGCTACTCAACAACCTGACCAAGTTATTCTGCCCAATTCAATTGTCTGAGATCTTTTTCTGCACTGCCATTGGGCAGCATGTCCCAAAAAGAAAGCCAAACCAAGCACTCTCCATGTTGACCTTCTCTAGATGGGTGGCTTGCACAGATCAGACACACCTGAGTCTTACATCATTAGTTCTATTCACACTACTTTTTCCAAAATTAAAACAACCCCTTCCATCTGTACATCAGAAATGGACAGAAGAATAAATGTCAGACACTCCTTCACAAGTCAGTCTCAGTCCTGCTGTGCCATTCTGCCACATCACCTGGCAGAGAGCAGCTGCAATGTGGTAACACAGAACTGCTCTGACACCTGGTGACAAACCCTGTGACAAACACGGCCCTTGGGGACAGCAGCAATGAGGACAGACCAGAGAACTGTTCTGAATTTCACCTCTAAACATTAGCCACAATGCAGAAGCAGCACTAAGCAAGAAAGGAATCACTGCAAACCATCAGCCTCCCATTCATGTAATACCCCCTGACTAAATTAAAAGGCTTAATTAAAAGTAATATTTAAACACAGAGTATAGGGAAAATGTGTACTTTTACATGCACATAATCTCAATGATCTTATCCATTGTTAACCATTACTTTTAACCTCTATTTAGTACTTCAATATTAAAAGGTGTTTTACTTTCTCTAACAGCATTGTCAAGACTAATAGCAGGTTCCAAACACACCACCACTGCTCAGGCTGCATTCTGCCCCAGTGAATAGGGAGTCAGCAGCTGAGTACCTACCTACCCACATCACTTACACCAGATAAATCACTCTCAAACCTTCACATAGATATGCAGCTCCCTACTCCTGTGGGATAAAAAAGAAGAGAAAAAAATAAAAGGAAAAAAAAAATAAAGGTGCAAACAAGGAAACAAGGAAAACAGCTCTGTTCCCCTGGGGTGGCCTGGAGGGAGGAAGAGAGGGAGGATCCCACTGCACCCAGGCAGACAGGGAGACAGAGACCACATCACTGCCATCCCACAGCTGAGCCAACCTCATCCTTCTCCCCACAACAGCTCTCCAAAAGCACTCACTGAAACACTAGATTGATGAAATCATTAAGTCTAAAAACATTCCACCTTCTTCCCTGGCAAAACCATCTGTTGTGCAATGGATTTAAGGTTTGTGAGAACAAGACAGAATAAAATGACTCAGTGTGATGGCAGTTACCCCACACTGACACCTGAACACAAGCACCAGTGCTGAGGCTGTGCCCTGCCCACTCCAGAGAACAGGGCTCAGGAATTCCACAGGAACTCTCCATTCCACAAGAGCCATGCAGCCCTGCTCTCCATGCAGCCAGGGACCCAGAAGACTTTACTAAAGGTCACAGGAAGAACTGAAGTCCTCATGACCAGCCATTTACCATCCAGGAATCACTATCATCAGTTCCAGAGAGGCAAATACCAGCATGCAGTTCCAGAATGACAGTCCCTGTGGATGATGACATCTCAGACCTTGAGGCAGGCACAGCCAAGTGGAACTGCCTCTGCTCCAAACAGTTTTTGTTTGAGAGGTTCTGCCCATCTTTTGAGTTGGAAAGTGAACTATTATGTCAGGAAAAGCTTTTATTTCAAGTAAATTGTGTGACAAAATTTGAGTTAAGACAGATTTTGTGCCTAAAAGAATTTACGGTTCTAATGAATGCACACAGTGAGTTATTTGTCTGTCTGTAAGCAGTTTCATTCTGCACCTCACTCTGCCTTCACACACAGCATGATACCAAACCCTACTTTCCCCTGCAGCATCATCATCAGCAGAGAAAATTTATTATTTACACATCAGTCAAAAAAGCTTTATTACTTTACAGTAAATGAAACTCTGCTCATTACAAAAAGAAACAAATTGTTAATTAATTCATGTGAGTATTTTCTGCTACTATCCAACCTGATCAAAAGTATGCTTATTAACATACATTCAGTGAACCATGTATGCAAAGGTGCAGTTAGAGCAGCTATGAAGTAAATGAAAAAAGGTGCTTCTTTATAGAAGGAGCACCATCTTCCCCCGGGCACCACTGCTACAAATAATGTCTTCATGAGCCTTGGATACTTTCTCCAGGGGATATTCCAAGCCTACAATGGGTTTCAGCCACCCAGCTTCTATGCCATCAAGGAGTGCCGTGGCACATTCCTGCCTCTCCTCCTGCATGTAACAGACACAGTGTTTACAACACGGTCTTTGCATTTTAGAATAGCATTGACAATTTATGCAAGTGTTAAGCCAAATTCCACAACCCAAAAACATTTTACCATGTTCTGAGACTGAGTCAAAACATAAAGGAATGAACAACCAAGTTAGTTACAGTGAAATGATGCTTTCATCCCTACAAAGGATTTTAACTTAAAATAGAGAAGTGCTGGAACAAGCCAACGAAGCATACTTTAAAATAAAAATGCTTCTCACCTCAGTTGCAAGAAACAGGCTCACTCCAATTATGCTTGACTCCTTGCTCATAGTGTCTCTTGGGTTTATCTCAATGCGACCTCTGCAGCCCACGACCTGCCCAAACAAGTCCAAAGTAAGAGCTGTTCAACTGTGATGCTGAATACACAGACTAAGGCAGCGACGTAAACACCCACTATCACCTCTCTGCTCAGGGAGACAAACACTCACCATCACCCTCTGGGCAGGGACACAAACACTCACCATCACTCTCCCTGCACAGGCCAGCAGCTGCAAGTCAGCATCCAAGTTGACATTGGAGAGCATTTCTATGATGATATCCACTCCCGCCGGGCCTGTGCATTCCTGTACAGGACACAGGATGTTATTTCAGGGCTCAGATACCACCGTTTATTTCATACACTACAGGAAACATCCATTTTACAGGTTGTGCAAATTTTCAATACAGCCTTTGTACTACAGCTGACAGCTAAGGAGCTGAACTGTAGCAGGTTTTGCTGTGCTGACTTATGGTGTGCTCCCACAATGGAATTTGCTGAATGTAAGCTCCAAATGACACGGCCTCTGAGGAAAGCTCTGCTTTCCCAGTCTAGGAAAGTTTTATCTTATGTAGAAATTAAAAACACAGTACACTATTGCTCCTACATAAATCCCCCTTAATATCTTCAGCAAACAACTGCTTATTTTTTAGTACCTGCATCCCCCAGCCCTGACATCATGCCTACCTTAATTCTCTCAATGTAATTAGGGTCTCTGTGATTAAAGGCGTGGTGAGCACCATTTCTCAGGATCACATTCATGCCCTCTTCAGTTCCTGCTGTACCCAAAACCTTCAAACCACAGGCTCTGGCAATCTGACATGCTGCTAGTCCCACCTGAGGGAATCAAAAACCAAAAGAGGAGGAAAAAAAAAAAGAAAACTATTTTACCTCTGCCTTTCTGAGCATTTGAAATTTTAATTATTCTACCAGCAACCTGGAACTTCCCCATTTAAAAGTTGGTCTGGTAACATGTGTTTTAGCCATAATAAGTAATTTGGATCTTAAAGCCAGCCAAAGAGAACAAAAAGAACAAATATTTACAGAGGCATGGAAAAATTTTGATTTTTTTTTAATAGCTATCAGCATTTGATATAAATTGATGTAGAATGTTGTCTATCTATCAAAGCTGAGCCATATATTTTTTATACAAAGCCAGACAAATTTTTGTCTTCACAGAATCACTTACTGTTGATACCAGCATTATACATTGCAAAGAAAATCTGCAGGCACAAATTTTACTAACACAACTTCTGCACCTTTCACAAACAGATTAAATGATCTCTTTCTAAAGCAAATTCTCAGTGTCTCCTACCTGTTTTGCACTTCACTTAGAAGCACTGCATTTAGTTTATGAAAATAAAAAGAAAGAGGCAATGATGCTGAATGCCATTTTAGTATCTCAGAATAAGATCTGAATTCATCTTTTTGTTGTCTAACAAATAATTAAGGAAACTTTGCCCATTCATAGCAGCTGTTTGGTACATCAGCAGAAACTGAGCAAGAAAGGGCAATGTGGGAGATAAAATAAACTAGAATGATATGTGAGAGAGATCTAAAATTAGCTTGTCATGTAAAACCAAAGAAAACTCTAAGTGCAATTTCACACAGTATTCAGTCACAGCTTTATCCATGTCTCTTCTTGTGCAGTTGGGTGTCAGCTTTTGAGTAAAAACATCCCAGAAATGTGCAGTTGCCTTGCACCGCTGATTCCTTCTCAGAGGACTGAGAACAACTTGTACCTATGGGAAAATTACAGCTTTCTACTATCAGTTTTGCCTCAGTCAGGCCTGTCACAAAGCTTCCAGACCAACTTCCACCTGTTCAGTGTGTGTGACCCTCCAACTGGAGGCCTCACACTAGCACTTGTGCAGTCTCACAGTTATTGGGAATAATGCTGTTTGCTCTAAACAACTGTACCTGAGAGTATCTGAAATAAAAGCTTAATTTGCTAATCCCTTTATTGACCTAAATATGACCATAATTCATATCCCAGGCAGACAGCAAGGATAGAGAGCAGCATTCCCTATCACCTGCCTCTTTGGAATACTTACCCCGCCACTGGCACCATGCACCAGAACACTTTCCCCAGCTTTGGCACAGCCTCTGGGTGAACAACACAGGAAATATTGGTGTTGTGATTGCAGTACGTACACACTGACTGAGTACCAGGGTGCAGATACTGACATCAAACATCATCGTTCACACAGCATTGTTTACAATATATGTTCCCATTCATGTTCCAAACTGTTCCAACTTGTGGTTAAACAGGTATCATAAGCCTTTTTGTGAAGAACAAAGAGGCAAAATAAACCCTGTGATTGATGACATGCAGCAACGTGCAGCCAGCAGTCAGTGACAGCCTGGTACTGAGCCTCAGCCTGGGACTCTCCCGTGTCCCAGGAAAGCACTGGCTCTGCTCCATAGCACTTGGCTCCTTAATTAGGAAATTAGAACTACTCCTGCTTTTCTTCCCTGGCTAAAATACCAGTGAGTACTGAAAGGGAGCCACATGTTTTATTAGATGAAGCCTTTCAAGGTCTGTTTTCTTAAGAAGAAATACTTACCAGTAAAACACAATCACAGGCTTGTAGGTCACAATTATCTTGCAATTCCATCAGCGTAACAAATTTAAGTGTTTTAAACATTTCCCACTCATTGAACTCCCCATTTTACAGAACAATGAAAATATGAACTTTGATATTTTAAATATTGAAGTGCACAAACTTGGATTTGGTGCCTTACTTCTGGAAGAGGGCCCGGTAAGCAGTGAAGTAGGGCACTCCGAGTGCTGCTCCCTGCCTAAAGTCCAGCTTGTCTGGCAAAGGAAAGACTCTGTTGGCTGCAGCAACTGCATACTCTGCATATCCTCCAGAGATTGTTTCAAGGGTGAAAACCCTGTCCCCTTTCTAGAACAGAGGAAGAAAGCATATAGAAATCAATCATTTCCCTTCCTTTTTCCTTAATAAACATTAAGAACCAATTCACAGAGGTTTAGGCTATTGCTAACAGCTCTCCTATTAAAAATAACCAGTTATATTTGTCATAGACTTTTTTATAAATGCTGATATGTACCATTAATGCAACACAAATCATGTAATTCCACATACTTAATTCTAAGTGTCAGAATTATAACTCTACTCTGCAGTGTAACGCACAAACCTACTGTCTCATTAATATGAACCTTAATGAACTTGAACACTCAGGAATTCTATCCACAGATTTCAAATGCAAAACCTCAGAAGCTTTTATCAATACAAAAGAAATATTTCTAAATTATTGAGTTTAAATGTGGAAAACCATATATTCTTAATATACCCAAAGATATCTCTCTCTCGTTCAAACCAAGAGCATCACAATTGCCACAGAAAGTAAAAAGCACACACAGCAGATACAGCAAACTGCTGGTAAGAAAATATGAATAAAGACGATCCTCCTATCTAGATAACCAAATCACTCAGGTCTCCCGAAATTGTTACATAAATTCCAAATCAGGAAATTCCAGCACAATTTTAACTACAATTTTTATATTTGTTTGGAACCAACCATTTAGTAACTTGAACAGGAGAACAGATTTGAAAACTATATAAATGTCATAGGTATCTTTTAGCAAACTGATATTTGCCTTCTCCTGTCATGAGGCTTTCCCCCGGAGAAATCCAAGTAAAATTACTAGACTGGAGCAATGCAGTATTTGAACATTTTTAACAACAAATACATAATGGGGCTTTATCAGTAAGCAATTTCCATTTCCCAAAAAACTTTTTACAGAAACTTTTTCAGTTCCGCATGAAATTATTACCCCCAGCAGGAACCATCCAATCTCAAATATTTCTGCAATGCCAAAACCTGACTTTTGTACACCTGATGTCACCACTTTAAGCAGACGGACTGCAGTGCCTCTTCTGAGACCTCTGAGCGCCCAGCGGTCACAGCATTCCCCACAGTCCCACCTGCAGACTAGTTTACCAATGTGTATTTTGGCCAGTCCGCGAAGGGGATTCACCACTTGAATAGATTACATCATTATAAGGAACAGAACCAGGTATAGTAGCACAGCAATCACCCAAACGCGATACAACAAACAACAGTGAATTAAAGCCCAACGTGTAAATACCTTGAATGCAGTCACATGTTCCCCAACACCCTCGATCACCCCAGACACATCTGAGCCCGGGGTGTAGGGCAAAGCTGGTTTCCTGGCATAAGTCCCAGAACGAATATATGTCTCAACAGGATTTACACCGCAGGCATGGACTTTAATTAACACCTACAAGGAAAGGTGCTTCTTAAGCAATAAGTAAAAAGATTTAGCCGCTGAATTCACAGCACAGCATTACTGCATTTTAACTGAATTCTCAAACAGCCTCTGCGACAACCCCGTGTCAAATGGGGGCTAACTTCAGGAACCCTTTACGTGGAATATGTAGCCCACAAACAGTGAAGAGCCCGCATTTGTCAAGCATGATGTCTCAGGGAGCACGAACACACTGATCAAACTCTATCTCCGGATGAAGAGTTCTGGGCTGTGACCCTCATTCTGTCCCGCGGGCACCTGTTACCATTCATTGCTGCTGTTTCCCTTCACAGAGCTCACACAATACCTGGTTTTCTTTTGGAACAGGAACTAATACATCCGACTGGAGTTTAAGTACTTCAGGGCCACCGAATTCAAACACTCTGACCGCTCTCATCACTGTCCTGGTGGCTGCCATGGCGAACAGAGATCTGCGGAGAAACACAGCAGTGATATCCTCGGTTCGTGCTCAGGTCAGGGAGAGCCTGAGCCCCGGGACGGGCGGGGCGAGCACGGCCCGGCACACGGCACGGCCCGCGGGGCCGAAGGGCGGCTGGGCCTCGGCACCGTGACCCGACACACAGGGCGGGGAGAGGGCGGGGCGGGAGCGGCACGGCGGGCCTCCCCCAGAGCAGCCTGCGGGACCTGGGGCATGGGGCGGGCGGGAGCCACAGCCAGGGCACCGGGCCCCGCCGTGCCGCGGCCCACCCCCTCCGGGCGCTCCCGCACCGCGCCCCGCCCCCTCGGCGCGGGGCCGCGCCCCGGCCCCGCCCCCCCCGGGCAGGCCCCGCCGCCGGAGGCCCGGGGGGGGTC
>JAWWEW010000006.1:163212-209806 GCA_035583185.1 Anabacerthia variegaticeps | reverse complement strand
CGCTGCCCCCGCCGCGCCCGCCGCGCTCCCCCCGCGCTCCCCTCGCCTACCTGCGCAGCGCCGCGGCCCGCACGGCGGAGCGCGGGCCCGTGTGAGGACGGGGGGCGGGGCCATCCCACGCCCCGCCCCGGCGCTCGGCCGCGCGCGGAGGTTTGTCCGTCGCCGGCCGCCGTCCCCGCGCCATGGCGGCGTTCGCGCGGCGCAAGGCGCAGCGGCTGGCGCGGCCCGACCCCAGCCGGAAGCGCGCGCTGGACGCGCGTGCCGCGGGGCTCGCGCGGCTCCTGAACGCGCAGGAGCGGTTCTGCAGCGCGAGCTCGTGCGACGGGAGGGTCCTGCTGCTGGTGCGGGGGGACACCGGGGGACAGGGGGGACAGGGGTGCGGGGACACCGGGGGACAGGGATACCGGGAGACAGGGACACCGGGGGACAGGGACACCGGGACACCGGGTACAGGGACAGCGGGATGAGGGCCCCAGCGGTGCCGCTGTGCCAGAGCCGCCCCGCCCGTGCCGCAGGCTGTGCCGGGACCGGGACACGAGCGGGCCGGGATTTCTGTCCATCACTAGGACACGGACGGCGGGGGAGTCCAGAAGAAGAACTGCACGTGGCTTCTGGTAACGCATGACCCGTGTGTCAAAGACGATGTGGTAAGAGCAGAGTATGGTACAGCTTTTGTATTTATTCACTGCAGCGTTCCTGGTGTCATACAAAACACATAAACACATCGGGGTTTGCTGCTGAGATGAATTGCCATTCTTCCAAAATTAACTTTTCTTTAGGGGTGTTGCTTAATAAATTCCTCAGACCCAGTTTGAAGGGAATGCTTTTAAACTCATTGTCTCAAAAATTACATTTCTGAATAGAAAAAAGTACTCTCAGCACTTAAGGTTTCTCTGCCCAAAGACAGCACAGAAAAGCATATTAACTGTTCTCATGGCCCTGCAGGATGTCAGACACCCAGCACACTCAGATCCAGGAAAAACTGCCACGAGCATCTTTGCTTCTGGCAGAACTGAGGGGTTTGAAGGGGACTTCTTCAGTTTTATAATTGTAAAGTTACTTTTTTTTCTTGTGGGTTTATGCTTGTAATTTCAACCTCTGGATTTGTCTTTTTAACTCTCCTAGAGTAGGCTATGCACTAGTATTTGAGGGAGGATTAAAGGGTGGTCGAGTATGTTAGGCCATGGATTTAATCTGCTGAACCCCAGAAAGTTTTCTGAAATTGAAGAATGCAACTAAATGTCTTTGTTTCTAAAGAACAGTTTAAAAAAAAAACAACAACCCTGCTGAGGTTTCACTTGTTTGCAGCAGAACAGTGATTTCCCTTGCTGGACTGATAGTATTGATGTTTGGATGTATGAAGGAAAAACAGGAAGAATTAAGCACAGTTTTTAATGTCTGTCTTGCCATGGATTTCTATAAAACCAAATCAGTTTAGCAGTGTCAGGGAAATCCATGGAGTTTCAGTGTCTTGTGAGCAATGAAAACTTAAAAACAGCTGATCAAACCTGCTTGGGACTCATTTCCTGCGTTTTTGATGCTTGTTTCACACACAAACTAGCCCCTTTTGGTTTTGTTTTTTTTGGGGTTTTTTTTTTGAGAACAATACACACTTGCAGTGTTAATATAAATGTTTTGGTGTATTTTCCAGATGACAGCACTAGAGAAAGCCAGTGGAGATGTTGTGTTCAAGTTTGAACCATTTGTTTTTCACGTGCTGTGTCGGGAGCTTCAGGATGCACAGCTGCTGGTAAAACCACGTCAAGCACAATGTGATATTGTTGTTTTGTTACATTTTGCTTCTAAAAATAAAAGTATTGGCTCCTGGGTTAGCTGTAGCACTTAGGAGCAGTCCCAGATGTGTTATGTGTTTAACAACTAGGATAGTAAAGTAAACTGATGAGAAGAATACAGCTTTAAACTTGGTGGAGATTTTGCTGTACTTAGAAAACAGAATGACTCACCTTTGAGCTGAAGTGAGCTGCCCATAAAACATTTCCTAGGGAGCCTGGGCTGCTCTCACTGTCTGAAAGGGATGGATTTTAGATGCTACTTTGCTACCATCCAGGCCATTTGTCTCTATTTCCAATGAATTGAGTGGTACCTTTGTGTTCTGCTTTTCCAGTGTGACTGCAGAGCAGCGCATGCTGTGCCAGGCTCGTTCCCTCATTAGCACAAGAGAGCTGATGAGCTCAGTGTACAGTGCTGCTGCTCTCATAGCTGTAGTCACATGGCACAACTGTCTGTGCTTCAAGCTCACTGGGATAAAGTAGTTCAGTGCCTGGAGAGACATTGTGTCCCATCTGCACTGATGGATTCAGACAATCAGGATCCATCGTGGGTCTCTGAAAACCACTCACAGTTTGTGGGTTTGATCTTAGAGAGATTTTAGTTTAACTATTTTTGTATCAGTCTGGAAAAATAGTTTTGAGTACGTTTTTTGCAAAACCGAGATTGCAAGTTGCATTGCAACCCATCCATAATTATTTATGCTGTGAAAGTGTACAAGACCTGTTTAAGCACTTATTTGTTCTGCAGCATTCAGTGGCTGTTGATTCTGGATTCAGGAACTCCGGTATTACAGTTGGCAAAGGAGGAAAAATTACAATGGTAAGGACTCTGATACTGTAAGGGATGTAACAAAGTCATATCGTTACATTAACTCTGATTTTTTACAAGCCAAGATCCAACTTGTGCTGAATAGCTGTCACAGGGCATGCAGTAGCTTTCTACTTTAGGTGAGAGCAATTGTATGGGTAAGATTTTTTTCCTGTAGTGAACTTCCTGTATTATTTAAATAACCTTCGTAAACTAAAAAATTTTATTCCTCTGTGGTTTTTCAGGCTGTCCGGAGCACTCACTGCTTAGAAGTTCCATTGAGCCACAAGGGAAGACTGATGGTTTCCGAAGAATATATTGAATTTCTGGTACACGTAGCCAATCAGAAAATGGAAGAAAACATAAGGAGGATCGACAGGTTTGTAAGACTGTGTCAATTCTGCTCATGACATTGAATTCAGTATCAGCTAAAATGTTAGTAACCGCTTTCTTCTCCTTGCATGTTTTGATTACATTCCAAAAGCATTAATTTCTCAGAGGAGTTTACACATCCTGAGCAAACCTACAAAAATAGTAAATACAGAATTGTTTCTTTCTAGATTCCACAAAGGCTTGGAGTTGGCTCTGGAGGCTGCTGTCCCTGCAGACACCTTGACTCCCAAGGGGCCGGAGAAGAACCGCTCTGTGTATGTGCACAGGAGAAAGAGACGGACCACGGGAGAACAGGCCAATCCCAGCGGAGAGCTAGAGCCCCAGGATGATACTGAAAGCACTCTGGATCTGTTTGCTGAAACCATGATATAGACTTAAGACATTTGAAAGCAAATGTCAAACTGAATGTAATGCTCTTTGTAAGAGGTTTATATACTGCTGTGCTCTGGTAACACTCCCAAGGTCACTGACCAGAAAAAAGGTAGTTAACAGAATGGTGAACAGGTGCAATGCTACTGGGTACAGAGAACAAAGCCTTAGAATGTTTGGGGTTTTTTTAACTGTACTGTTCAATTAACAGACTTTTACTCCATCTGTCAGTTATCCCAGGTTTGCTGCCGTCTTTGGCCATGTTCTCTGTGGCAGCAATTCACTTCCAACTTTCTGGTTTTTGCAGAGCAGAGAAACTAAAAACTGGGTTGTTTTCCCTGAAGGTTGTTACTCCCTACAGGACCTCTGCAGAGCTTAAGACAGAAAAGCAGGAGCTGGGTAGTGGTGTGTACTGGCCTCAGCTGGGCACATCCAGGTCCCTTCTTGTCACTGCACTGGCAGCTGCTGTTTCCCTGCTCTTTGCTGTGTCTCAGGCTCCAGCCCCCTGTGTGTGTTCCAATTGCTGTGGCCACTGGCCACTCAGTACCGTTTTTTCTTGCACCTTTAGCCAGCTGTGTGCCAATGGCCCCTTCCCGTCACAGGGACTCTGCACTCTGCAGCCAGCACCCAGCCAAAATCACACCAAGGGCTGGACTGGGCTGTGAACCACTGACTGCAGGAACTGTTGTATACCAGCAGTGCAGCACTGTGTGCATTCCTTGTACCACTGGTAAAGGCACGCCATGTTCATATATTTTTCAGAAAAATGCTGAATTTTTAAACCTTCCAAGCTGTGTTTCGTGACTGAGTGATCACTTACACTGCAGAGGCAGACCCTGCCTTACAGAGGTGGTTTATTTGTGCAGAAACTCACAGGTCATGAAAGCAGGGACATCACTGTTTCCATTACTCGAGCCTGTGTCTTGGGGGCATTTTAATTCTGCTGTAAAAATTGAACATACTCCATGGCAGCCACAGGGAAAAGTAGTTCGGGCATTGAGTAGATTCTGAAAGACCGGTAGGCTGTTTCCAGTCACAGGTGTGACAGACGAAAGGAACTGGAGCCTCTTGTGTTGTGTGTTTGTGTTGCTGACTTTGAGCTCGAACAGACTGGTGCTCTTGGTTTCATTCTCCTTCTGGGGGCTTGAAACACCTCAGCATGTGGCTGGGGCGTGGGAAGAGGAGAGGCCAGTGCCTTTTCATTCTTGTAAGTTTGCAGCTACATCCAGTGAGGTGCTGGGTGGCTGCCAGCACAAACTGAGCATGTCACAGAACATGCCGGTGCTGCTGGTTTCTCCTTCAGGGAGGAAGAGAAGTGCTGGGGACAAATACTGCAGACCATATACTTGTGAGGCAGCCAATACATGAGGTGGAAATTCGACAGAAATCTTCCAAAGCAGCACTGTGTGCACTAGTCTCAAACCTCGTGTGTGTTTGGAAGAACTATCCTGTTTCCTTTCTGACTGAATACTGTGGGATTAATGCTGCAGAGCTGCTGGCTGGGAGGTGGGTGAGCACAGCCAGAGTCCTCCTGCCTGTGAGGCAGCAGGCAGGTGGTGGGAGCAGCCAAGGGTCTGACAGCAGCTCCTCAGGTGGGGGGACTTGGCTTCTGCTGCAGGCATTGCTGGGGCAGGGGCTTGTGTCAGACCTTTACAGTCAGAATGTTTTACAGACCTTCCTCTGCACTCTGAGGCTCAATTAGTCCACATGGACTGAACTGAAACCCCAGGGCTTCCATCAACCAACTGCCTCTGGGCAGAGGGGCCTTCCCAGCCTGCTGCCCGGCCAAGCACTGTGAAGCCACCTTCTGTCCCTGTCCCCATCCCCACTGGTGGGCATTCCACTGTCCTGGCCTGTCCCTCCACACCACCTGGGGTGCTCCTGCACAGAGAGAAGGCAGTTGTTGCTTGTGGATTTTAAGAAGTTTGTTCAGAACAGTCTGAACCCTCCTCTGAATGTGACACTTTCTGAAGGTGTTGTTCTGGTCTGTTGGACATGGCTTAAGGGACTGACCGACCATGAGTAGTGCCCATGGACATTCCTGTGCTGTCAGGTCTCATCACATATGGGAAGGGAAAATTCAGCACTGAAAAAGCAGAGATGTAAAGAAACTATCAGACTTCAACCCCAACCCACAGAACCCACATTCAGCCTGTTCCTGAATCTGGAGCAGGTTAATTCCCAGTCTGTACAGTTACCTGTACAAGGTGGGAGAGGGATCACAGATACTAATGCTGTGTGTAAATCAGGACCTCAGTGTGCCTTTGAGGGCAGAGCTTTGGGGTCGTGTATTGGCAGGGAAGGGTATTCAGTGCAAGTAAATTTTTGGGTAAGGTTTTTCTTAATTTTACCTTTTTTTTTTTTTTTTCAATGCAATCCAACACCACAATAACTGCCCAAACCCTTGCCCTGTGTAACAGCAGTACAGGATTTACATTCTTAGAAGTACAGTTTGTCAGAAACTTATGTGTGATACAATCCCACATTCCTCTGAAAAATTATACAGAATTCAGGAATATTTTTTTGACTGTCTTAACCTAGAAATGTTACCCTAACTGTTGACATTTTGTTACTTTCCTCCCATCATCTCCAATGGTTGAAGACTTGGGGACCTCATGCAGAAAAAATCCCAAACAAAACAAGACCCTACAACAAGAAAAATAAACAGTCCCATCATTCTCAGGGAAAGATAAGGGAATTTTGTTACTAAAGTGCTTAAGATGTAGAAGAGTTTTTATAAGGTTTGTCTGATTTTTTCACACCACATCCAAGGTTAGAGAGGGCGATGCTGAGGTGGTTTCACCACCCTGCAGCCCCTGCAGGGAGGAGCACACCCCCAGCATCCTCCTCTGCATCCCTGCCCGTACACTGGGGATCACTGCACCTCACCCCAGGCCCACCCAAGTTACACCCGTTCTTTTTGGGATAAATTTTGTCGAGTTGTGTTTAATTTCCAGCCACTGTAAGCGATTCTCTTGTGCTGTAAATGCCATCTGCAGCTGCAGAGTGCAGGCAGCCAGTGGGCAGAACAGCCACAGGCAGTGGCAGACAGCACCCCACTAAAAAGGGGATTCTGGGGGTCATGGTTAATAGAAAATCCACTGATAAGCAACAAGGCTCCTAAAACCGGCAAATCTTTACCATTTGTAAGAGTGCTTAGCCACTTAATTAACCTAAAAGGTATTTTCATCTCAGTTTTCATATTTGCTCTTGCTGTGTTAAATTTTTTTAAAATTGCAATTTCGTTCCCTGTGCACTCAGTTGTTTTTGGGAGGCAGATGGGTTCATTCACTTCAGCAACTGGTAGTCTTTTCTCATCCACAGCATTTTGCATCCACACCAGGAAACCACTCAAATCAGAGCCACAGTGTTCCCAGCTGGTTGTTCCACAGGTTCCAAGCCAGTTGTGCTCCCCAGCATATCCAGGCACTTGGGCACAAAGTCACTTGACTGACTCACTAGGGTAATTCTGTACATGCAAATCACAGTGTCATACGCACAAGTATTCGCTTGAAATAGCTTCTTCCTCCTAAACTCAAGTACTTAAATCGGTTTACAAGAGCATGATGGTAACAGTGAAATCAGTGTTTTCACATGCGGTTAAACATCTCTGGACGGGGCAGCTTCGCAGCTCTCATCCTCTGCTCCTGTCAGGGCTTGACTTAAATTTACCCGAGTCTGTGCACTTAACAACAATATAAAATTGCATGAAATTCAATCTCAAATTTTTAAAATTACTTTGTCGTATTAAATGTACCCTGTACTGGAGGCTTAGCAGCTCTTTGGTCCTTTTGGTTACTGAAAATACTTAACTACTTTGCAATACCTTGACAATTCGATTTTAGATAATGGGATATTACGGAAATGTTTCAATTCTGCTCTACCCTTAGTTGAGAATACCCCAGTGCAGCATGCTAGGGAGGTTGTGAAAAGCCTTCGAAAGAAAATTTCGGTCTTTAAAAAAAAATTAGATAATCACATGCCTGAATCTCCAGAGCTGCCCACTTAATTTCTTTATATCAAGGGAAAGTAAAGCCTGTATGAATTGCTGTCAAACGTGCCAGCTGTGGTGTGACAGCAGGCAACTACCTGGGATCAAGGTCCGAGAATCCTTTTAAATTTTTTAAATCAGAGAATAACACCCAAATTACAAAAAGCTTTTATTCTGCTTTCTGGATGCAGTTTATTCATGATACATGAGCAGACACACTGTGTTGATCGATTTTATACTGAAAGATAAAAATCTGACTTTGTTTTGATTTTCTGCAGGATCCCGTGAAAAGAAAAATATTTTTTTCTCGAACCCAAGTTTTACAATTATCGTAATTGGGTTTTTCGCAAAGGAATTGTGACAGCTCCCATCCCGGCTGTTGGATGCTGTGCCCCGGCAGCCCCTGCAGAGGCAGAGCCCGGCGGTCGGGGCATCCCCCGGGGGCGCGGGTGACATCCCCGCTCTGCCTCGGGGTTCGGGCAGGGCTGGAAGGTGCCGGCACAGCCCGCGCTGACGGCGGCCGACAATTCATACAGGCACCGGAGTTCGCTCCGTGTGTAGCAGAACAGGAGTTTTCGTTTCTCTAAATAAGGACCTAATAAATTCCGTTCTACCGTATTTAAACACCACCCGGGCACCGCCGCTCCCCGCGCCTCCCCGGCCCGCCGGTCCCTCCGTGCTCCGTGCCCCGGTGTGTGTCTGGCGGCGGCGGGACCGGAGCGGGGCTCGGGGCCGGCGGGGGCACCGCGCGGTGGGACGGAGCGAGCGGCGGAGGCTCCGCGGCCGCCGGTCCCGCTCCCCGCCCCGCTGCGCTCACCCCGCTGTCCCTGCGGCTCTCCCCACTGACCCTCGGGCTGGCAGCAGCAGCCAGTTAAGCTCCCGAAATACCCAACAGCTGGCAAGGAAAAACCGGTTTTCCTTGGGATGACCAGCAATTCTCCGCTAATGGAATTATAAATGGTCCCATGGCTTCCCAACTGCCCATCCCCGACCGATTCTGCATCGATGTTACACGGGCAGCACTCCTCTTTTATAATCTGCTCATTTAAATATTTTTGCATAACATTGCTGACAAAAATCGAGCAATATTTATAAGTGAAATGCACCCAGAATGTATGCATAAAGTCTGCTTTTTTCCCACTGTTTTGCATCTCTCGATGGCTTATTTCAGAATTTTCTTTGATTGCACAGAATCTGAGCCTGGTTTTGTTTTCTCTCACTGCACTCACCTCAGAAATACTGCAGAGACAGTGACAGAAAAGTAAAATCCAGTAGGATTTTGTATAGAGCTCTGTTCAGGGTCTACTTGGTTATTCTATACAATCTTCACCTCGTAGCGACTTACAGGATCCAGGGACATGCTGGTTTTGGAAAACATGCAGGAATGCTGTTGGTAGTTCTATATGGGATCAGAATTTGGCCAAAAATGTGCAATGTTAGAAATTACCATTTTCTCTTCATTTCTGTTACCTAGATATGAAAGTTCAAATTCAAGAATGTGTTTTCACATCCACAGCACTCTGGGGTAATATTAAATGAACTCTGTTTAATAAAACACATTCCAGGTTACTATTTTGATTGAAGCATTATACTTCTTGTCTTGCAATAAGGAGTTCAGATTTCACTAGGTCATTGAAAATTTTTGAATCAGTCTCTTTTCAAATCGTATTTAAAATACAGATGTAAATAACTGTGGTACAGATCCCTACACAGCACAAACCAGGAGTAAGGGACACAGTGCTGCATTACAGCTGGTGCTGCCGTTACCTTCCAAGGCAGGGAAGGAAATTTTGTCATCCTCCAAACACGCTGATCATCCCTTTCATAAAACACCTCACATCCATCCAGGGAGACGATGGCATCCCATTTTGTCCTTGAATCACTGAAATAAGAGGTATTTTGATCACTAATATCAGCTATTATCAAAACACTATCCTGATTTCCACAGGATTAGATAACCCAGGTGAAGCTGTGCACAGGTCCCCCCCAGCATAAGTCGTCCCCCCCCCAGCTCTTTTGCTCTTTGTCATGTTGCATCTGCTTTTAAATGCTCTGTCACTGAGAACAGCAGCACCAGACAAAGCCCTGGGTTCTGTTCAGGGCAGCTGTGGCCCTCTCAGGTCATGGCTGGAAGGCACATTGTCCAAGTCCTCTTGTTTCAGTGTTTTCTCTGTAAAAAATCCTAGAATCACAGAATCGTTTCGGTTGGAAAGACCTCCAAGATCAACTGTGATGTGTATGTGAAAATCACAACAGACTTGAAGATGTTGGAATAAATATTCACACAAATACTGAAATATTTACAGAGACAGTTGCCCCTGCTTGAATCAAGAAAACAAGTGCAATAAATACAGCTCAGCTACCAGGGTTGCAGGCACCTGGCACTTCCCATCAGGATAACCTATGGGTTAAATGGTTAATGTCACTCTGCCTACACCAGGCAGTCCAGGCAGGATTTGGGCAGCAGAGCACCAGTTCCATTTGCTGGCTAGCCCCTGACTGGTGAAGGCCAAGGGCCAAGGTGGCTCCGCTGTGGGGCTGGTTGAGCAACAGCCCTTGCTGCACCAGCATCCCATCATCGCCCCTCTGCCTGCATAGGTGCTCCTCACCCTTTCCTTTGGGTACTTCCTAATGCAGATTTCTCACTCCACGGAGAGCTCATGCAGGAGCCCCTGGGCTGGGAACACTGTCTCTGCTCAACACAGCCACTGATCCCAGCACGAAGCTCTGGGCACTCTACAGTACCAAAAGGAAGAGCCATTTCATCTCTCTATGCCTCATATAAACTTCTACACACCAGAGCCCTGAAATCAGAGGATCCCTCTGGACTTTTCTTGCTTACATATTTTCACTGTCCATCACTTCCAGTATAAGATCTGGGAGTAAAGGGGTGGTGGAAGTGAGAGAGCAGCAGCAGGAAAAAAAATATCTGACAAACAGCAACAGCCGCCCAACACCCCTTTAAAATAATAACGATTTACCAAATGGTTGGGAAGTTGTTATAATTCCTTTTCCAAATTATTACTCGCCCTTTAGATTAGAAATGAGGCCAGGGTTAGCAATCAGCCATAAATGGTAGGATTTCTGAAGTAGAAGCACTTGTCTGATTGTGAAGTGGAGGCCATTATTGCCTTGATTGAGTCTTTTTTTTTTCTCTTTTTTTTTTTTATTCTTGCTTGATTTTTGGCTGAGAGCACACATTCACTGCAGTACTGGGAGCAATCAGAGCCTTCCCTGCTCTTTTTTGCTCAGCGATTTAGGGTCCACTACTTTGGCACAGCTGCCACCTTTTAGCCTCCATCAAGCAGAGATATTTTTAAGTGAACTACATTTTGTGTTTGTCTTTTCTTCTCCCACACATTTTCTTCCTCATGCTTTTTTTTTTTTTTTTTTTGTGTGTGTGTTGGGGGGTTACTGTGGCAGGGAGCAGGATGAATATCTGTGAAAATATTGTGTGAACTTTAGTTCCAAGTATGAAGTTTAAAGAAGGCAGCTGAAGCTGGGTGGTTGTCATCTGGCTCCACACACATATCAGATCCATAGTTGCATGAGAAATAGGAATGGAAGTGACTTTTTCAAAGGACTGAAGTCAGCCAGAAACACTGACAGGTGTCTGGGCACTAGAGTTTTGTTAGCCTGAAAACCAGATTTGAGCCAAGAACTTGTATTTATACCATTCCTTTCCAGAAATCATTGTTTTGCTGGCATGTTCTACTTTCGAGCTCCTCCCAAAGTGGCTCTAGAGATGTGTAGCACAGCTGAGGGCCTGGTGCCTGGCAGACCCTGGGGCTCACCCCAGCCCCAAATCCACACCCAGGAGCAGCCGGCGAAGCCAGTGCAGAAAAGGCAACAGAGCCACAGCAGGGCCACGCTGCTCCAGTCCAACCTCCAGAACCTGCCAGCACCTCCAGGTCAGGAGCACATCAGCACATTTGCAGGAAGACACAGACCTCAATCTCATTCCTTTAATCACTACTGTTCTGAAATAGCTACATTTTGGCTCATAGTCCAATTGCAGGCAGGAACTCTATGTCAGGTAACCCAATAAAACACACCTCCATGGGCTGCTGGTACATCCCTAAAACCATGGTGAATGGAAAGGCACCAAATCCCCAACTGCAATGGTGTGTGACAGGCCCTGGGAGTGCAGGGGTCAGGTTGTAATTCCTTGTAATGCTGTATAATGTGACATAAGGTGATGTGATGTAGTATTGATGTGATGCTGCATTAGAAGAGTAGTGCTGGCAACTGTGTGCAAGAACAGAAAGTGTAAAAATAACAGAACTAATATTTCCTGGAGCTGGAGACTGCAAATGCAGCAGAAGAGGTATTAAGTGCAGGTCTGTAACTCAGCTGTTTCGCAGCCATTTGTTTTACAAAGCATCAGTTTGGAGGCTCTAGTACATTAAGGAGAACATCAGCCACACAACCAGCTCATCTCCCAGGCCAACTAGTAAGCCAGTGTGAATGAGGGAATGGAAGTCTCTCAAAGAGAAATTACTTTAGAAAAGGGAAGCATCTGTTTCAGCATTAACCAGGAAAACCTCATTTTAAGCAGGCTCAGAGGAAATGCACAGCAAATCCAAAATGCAATGACAGATATTATTTTCTTTTTTAAACCTGTATTTGTGGTATGTTCTTGCAGAGCATCTACATGTGCTGTCCTCTGAAGGCAGCACCAGGACACAGTGCCATGAGCCCTCAGCAAAAAAGGGGAGAACCAGCTCTGCAGAAGGCACCCTGGGGTGTGACCTACCAGTGACGACAAAAGGCTCAGTTCTGCCAAGACATCACAAGCAATTAAGAAACCACCTTTAAACCCAAACCAGAAAGCTGTGCTGCAGTGTATTTATCTTTTTAACAAGCACGAAGAGTCCAGAGAATCTGCACAGGGTTGTTGTGCAATGCTGAGGTGGGACAAAGAAGAGAGCCTTTGACTTTATTATTATACTGGACATTACTAAATCAGTCTCCTGCTGAGAACCATTTTATTCCCACTGATCCCAGGGCTGAGAACCAAACCCACGCGCTCATTTTCCTTCTACTTAGACAAATGTACCTCGTTGCACTTGCCCATCTGAGCAGCTTGCCTCATCTGTAACAGGAGCATTTGCATCATTAATTACATATATTCTGAGCTGCACTGCTTTCTAGGGAGGATGGAGTGAGTATTTGACCCCATCCTCATGCCCACACTTACCAGTGAGGTATTTGTGCCCACAAAGCTGGCTGAGCAGCCAAGCCCCACGTAAGCTCTAGCAATGGAGAGCCAGACCCCAGACAGCTTAACACCTCCACGGGTGAGGGCTCAGAAAACTGACAATGAGCTCTGACCACTTATTATCAACTTTTTAAATTGTGCTAATGCATCTATTACAATCATGACAATGGAACTGGAGAAGCGGACCCTAACCCTTGTCCATCTCTCCTGTCTGAGGTGAGTACAAGCAAGTTTGGGTGACAAAAATCACTCAAAAGCAATCAAAATATTGAAATGTAGCCAGCAATAACCTTTCAGTCTGCACCATCCCTCTACCCTCCTGTACCGTGTCCCACACCCATGTCCCATGCCCTGTGCCCATGTTCCTGCTATGCCCCTTTGCCTCCCCACCTGCTCTGGGATCAGCACTCAGAGCTTCACTCACGCGTGTATTCTCTCTCTCCCCATGCACCCCAGCTCCTTAGCTAGTCTGGCTCAGATTCAGCAAGTCTCTGGTGGAATTCAGTAGTTTATTTGAAAAGAAATCTTAAAGTTCTTAATTAATTATTTTGGCCATCCTAAGTCCATATATGAGCCTGTAAAGTTTGCTTGCTGCAGAAAATGTACTTCAGGACAGCTTAGACTTACAAAGTTATACTGCAGCAAGCCTTCTAGTCCATGTTGCCTGAGGCAAGAGCAGATCCAAGGAGCCAGATAGAAAAAATAGACAAACATTTTAGAGACTTAAACATGTGTGGTATTGTAAGGATCCCTGGAGAGAAACAGAATGAAATTCTCTTCTTCCACAAAACACAGTTTTCACTTATCTGCCTGTTTCCCCATGGTGGAAAGGCCAGCAAGGGAATGAAAAAATGTTTGGGAAGAGGCATATTCCTCCGAGCATGCTCTGGAGCCTGGCACACAGCTGGAATTTCCCCTGGTTGACTCCATCCAAAGGGAGCTTTAGAGGAAGGAGTTCTGGGTGGGACAGAGAAGAAATTGCTCCAGCAGCTTGTGGCTCTTTCTAAGAACATTCTGTTTGAAGCCACGGAGGAGGTGGGTGTTGAAATCAGCTCCGAAGAAGTGGGGGCAGAGAGCAGTGATGGTCACAGCCCCAGCTTGCCCCTGTCTTTGCCACAGTCACACAGAGTGTAACTGTTCATCTGACGAGAACCTTCCATAACTGAAAAACTGTTAAATTTCTAATGTTACATTACTAATCCTTAGACAACATTTCAGCTCAAATGAAATCTTGGGACAGAAGCAGTTGTTATTTGGCTGGTACAACTAACTAGTGTTTTTCTAGGGAATTTTTTTCTAAATTTATATTTCAGTAGAGGTTTTGTTAAAAACACACACTGAAAATAGTTGGCCAATTGCTGTCACCCATGAGCCTCATCAGAACTCTCTCTCTGGGTGTATTCTGTCAGCTTTGAGCAGTTTCCTGAAGGGGTTACCTGCTGGATCCACATGTGTCTTGTGCATTGGCCAGTTTTAGAAATCGAAGGGTGTTGCTCTGCAAGGACTATGAAAGGGAAAGGAAATGATCCATTTTTCACACATGTACCCCTTTTCTGTGACTACACTCCTCCTTTTCATTCCATCAAGGTGCTGTGGTTCTGGTCACCCGGCTGGCAGGCTGGCCAGCGGAGGACAGGTAAAGCTCTCTTGGTCAGCCACAGGTCCAGCAGGAGGGAGGGATGTGTGTCTCCTTCCTCCCTGCACCCTGGAGCTGAGCACATTGGGCTGCAGCAGTTCAGAGCTGTCACTGAGCATTAGCAGCTACATCTCCTGCAGCCCCGCAGCCCCCAGAGCAGGGGGGTGTGCTGCAGGGTGGCAGCCTGTCACTGGCGCTTCGAGGGAGAGGGATAACCATCTTGGTACAAACTTGACATCTATAAATTGATTACATAAGTGGGCAGTGGTGGTCCTTTCAACTGTGCTCCTTTTGTTTCAGCTTTACAGTAAAATTACCGGCAGCAGTTTACAATTAAGGGAAATAATAATAACTGCATATGCTTTCATCTACACATACAATTACAATAAACTGCATGCTTTAATAGGATTGTGAAAAATCTGTGTTTGACCTCTACAAAAAAGTAAACATTCTTGTTCTGGATACTATATCATTATCACAACAAAGGGAAACTCCTGAAATCTGATGATTTAAACATCTGGAGAATGTTAATCACTTCAAAATGACGGATGTTTTTTATTTTAGCTTTTGACAGACACACTCCTTTCATAGATAGATGATTATTTACATAAATTACATCACCAACATGCGAAAAAAAATACAAAATAACTTCAAAGGATAAAGAGCTTAATTAAAAGGAGGTTTTTATATTTCTTGTTGTAGAACACAGTATAAATAGAAGAATTTGCAAAGGGAAAAGGTAACTCCGTAATTTTAAACATGATGTAGTTGGGCTCTACGTTTTTCCCCTCGTGCACAGGCTGGGGGGGTGTACTTTGAATGGGGCTGAGGTGCAGCAACATCACTGCAACAGTGGCCCAAGCTGCCCCTGCCCCAGGGAATGGGGTATGGTGTGAAATGGGCATGGGGCTGAGGGGCAGATCTGCTTTCCAAGCACCTCTGCAAAGGCTCTGCAAAGGTTTTGGTGCCTCTGGGACCAGTATCTGCAGTCCCCACTACTTTCTTACCAACAGTTCCATACAATATAAAGCCACTGATTTTAGCAGAACTATTCCCCAGCAATTCAGATTTGTTTGGGTTCTCACATATAAGTAAAACAAATAACGCTAAATATACAATAAATACATAAGGTGTTCTGTATAACATAATACCATGTGTTCTATGGAACATGCAGATGTACACAGAACAGGACCAAGGTCATCAAGAGTAGGATTATGGGATCTTATGGGTCCATCAGTCCTGTGCCCTGATGTCACACATCAGGAAGAGAATTCAGCATCCCCCTCCCTGCCATTGTGGATTATGAGAACAGGCCAGCTGCGAGATTTCAGCTTCCAGCAACTTGTAAGACAATGATTTCAAAGGAGGTCACAAGAGTGAGTGGGAGAAAGGTGCAGGAATATCGTCCTGTGTGGCATCTGCCAAGACCTGTGAGTGCTTTGGATATGGGCAGGTAATGCTGGATTTAACACAAGGAGTCTGGGGGACCACTGCACATGTCGGAATTAGGCCAGAAGTGTCGCTCCACTGATCTAATTCACTGTCACTACCCCAGCTGAATTCCTGACTCTGGAATGGCTGGAATTGGCCACACTGCAGCACGACCCCGGTGCAGAGCCCAGGGTGCCAGCATGGGACGATGCTGCCCAGTGCTGCCCCAGACCTGCCACAATTCAGCTGATCCACTACAATTTCCTCCTACACACTGAGCTGATCCACATGCTGACCTTAGCCAATTTGTCTTCTTTCTGGCAGAAATGTCATCCAAAAGGAAGCTATTAAGTCAAGAAGGTAATTCTGCAAGAGCAGTCCACTGTATAAACAGAACTTGACCCTGGGTAATTTTTTTCTAGTCCTGCACAAAGGAACTCAAGAGGTACAATTGACACATTTCAGGATCTGAATACTCCAGCAAAGGCCAGAACATAGGAATTTTAGACAGTATTTGTGAAGAGTTTTCTTTAATACTAGAAACTGAGAAAAAACAGCCTTTAAAATCTGAAGTGATTTGATTGTCTGCATTTAAGACGATAAACATGTGAAGACAGTGGAACTTGGTCTGAAGTTTTGTTAACCCTCCAAAATGTGTTAAACTACATGAATGTCCCCACATTTAACAGCATTACAAAGGAGACCATTTACTGCCTTAATTTTTTACCAATGTTAAAGTTGGCTTAAAATTGAAAATAGTTTTAAAAAGAAGGCAAAACAGTGAAAAAATAAGAATTCCTGCTTTATAATGTAGAAAAAAACTAATTTGGATGCAGTAGAAGGCCTGTTTTCCTTATTAATACTGAATAATTAATACTGAATTAATGTTTTGCTTAGCCTGAACCAATTTCCTTACCTAAGACCAGTTCTCAACACATCCATGAACACAAACAATCAGCTCTTCTTACACCAGGTACACACACAGCCAGCCAACAGCTGGTGGGAACAAGCTGTTCCCAGCCCCCTCAGTGACCAGGACCACTCCACCCTGGCCAGGAGGACAGCCCTGGTCCTGCTTTAACATGGCATGGGCTGGACACCCTTCTGGGTTGGTTCTCAAAAACAGCCCAGAGTTGTGAAGGCAGGAAAATCACCAAGATGAGTTCTGCAAAGAGCAGCTGGGAATAACCCCCAAATTGTGTGTGGGAGGGCCTGTTTTGCAGTCAGAGGACAGCTCAAGTGTGGTTTTTGGTAAAACTGTAGGCAGGTAATGCTGTCACAGTTTCATGTATCAGCAGAGTATAGAGAGATAATGTCACAGGTTCTACATCATCAAAACCATCTTCAGGTGTGCAAATGAATGAAATGGTTAATTGTATTTGTATTGAGAAAGTACACGACTTCTCGATCTATAAAAAGCAGTTCTCTTTCTTGCTTGGTATTTACACTTAGATGAAATAACTCACTTTTTTGAAGTACCAGCATTTGAAGTTTCAGGAACTCAGCAGTATCAGATGTTTCCTCGTTGGCTGCACCTGGACCCAGATGAGCTCATTGTATACACCTACAGCCCCGTTCAAACACACTGCCTGCTCTGCTTGTTTTCACCAGTGAAACGTGGATAACATGGGTCTGACAAACACAGAATCTGCTTTCTGTTCTTGTTCTTGTCACCCAAAAGGGATTTCATACCATACTGTATATTATCAACTTACTTGAAAATGACTCATACTAATGGGAATAAAAAGGCAATTTAGTTTATTCACTTTTGACCACCACATTGCTTTTGGGTCCCCCACCACCAGCTGGAAAGACTTCTTCACATTTTGTGCCAGAGAAGTGAGTCTGTTTCTCAGCTTTATTCATACATTCTTCCCTCCGTCCACATTTTCCACTTGAAATTTCACATTCTTTTCACAAGGGGTTCACTTTGTCTGCTGAAGCCAAAAAAACCCCAGTTTCCTGTCCAAACTTTATTCCTGACACAATGCAATGAGCTGTTGATTGTTTGGGGTGTTATTCTCGTGGGATGACTCACATCACAGACATTTTACAGCCTGGCACAGAGTCCAAACCTCTGTTTAACACACAACACGCTGCTGACACGCTGTGCTGGACACAGCCCCAGGTAAGGACAAGGCAAGTCCTGCAAACTCTGACTTCGAGGAAAACCCCACATCTTTACTTCATGAGTCTGTCTGCAAGAAAACTTTTATATTCTGCACAGGGCAGCATACAGGAGCCACATGGGACACTGGGAACAGATCCCTAGACAGCTTTCTGCTCCCAGAGCTGATGCCCAGAAAGATGCCAATCAGAGGGGATTCTGTTTTTATCACTCCAGCCCAGGGGGGGAAAAAAAAATGTTATTGATCCCAACAAACTGACCAGTCCACTGAGAGTTAAAACATAACACACCAGTCTTTGCTTCTGAGACTTTGAGAGAGCCATTTGCTCACCTTCAGATCCAGTTTTTCTGGTTAATATCGGGCAGAACAAGTAACTGTTTCTTAGCTTGCATCCTTCCAAAAGAACAGGCAGCGACTGAGGCTGAAAACTCCTTGTAATGGCCACAGGTTACCTTGTGAGCAGACCTTTACAGTGCCAACTAAAGCCATCTACCACACCCACTGCCCAAGTGCCCCCACAGCCTCCTCAGGGCTGAGAAAGTAATGTAGTAAAGGAACATGTATTCCCCAGGCAGCCTTGGGACATCAGTGATCAGTCACAGGAGTCTACAGCTACATGTCATGTTCTTGTTCATCTGGCTTCCTACAGACACAGGGATTTACTGGTAGCACTAAAAGTCCACTGCTGAAATTCCAGTAAAATTGGTGGAACAGGAAGTATGGAGGCATGTTGCTAGAAAAATGGGCCATGCATAGGTGTCCTAAAATTCTGTAGTTCATTATCATCTAATTTAATATAAACATTTGCTGAAGTGCTGGGCAGCTTGTTGCAAGTTTGCACTCTGCCAGAAGAGCACAGACGTGGCTGAGAACTGAGCTCTCAGGACCTGTAAGTGCCAGGAAAGCTGCTTGGATGCTGCCAAGAACTCGGAGAACCACTGTGAATAACTCACTTGGATGTTCACTCTTCACCCGCACCTGAAGACCTGAATCCCGAGCTGTTACCAGGCATAACTCTGTCAGGCTGGGAGAAGGGACCTGATGCTACAGCAGTGTGACAGAACAAGGCACCCTGAGCAGCCCTCACTGCTCCTGACACTCCATCCACAGAAGTTGTTCCTGGGAGTGACACACCAGCTTTAATTGCTGACTTCACAGGGAGCTTTGTGACATTGGCAATCACACAATTTGTTTCCTTTGAGCTGCTGATGCCTAAACATAAACATTTCTAGCTTCACAATTTCCTTTGAGCTATATTGACATGGCTGTGACAAAAACGCTGGGATTTTACCAGTGTCCCCCAGGAAATCTGGCCCAATTCTTTAGTTGTACAGCATTCACAGCACACAGTAATGAACGTTCATTCAATAATTCTGGATTTACTATTTCAGTTCAGTCCCCTTGAATCTGTGATTTACTGTTGCTTTGCTTTTCTTTTCCCACTTTTGCTAATTTTCAGGGGTCTGCAACATATCATTGTGGAGTTCAGCCTCTGCAGAATCAAATAGAAAACACTATTCATGTACAGCTGTTTAGGGATAGGATGTATAACTACTCCATATCAAAAGTGTTCAGAGAGTTACAGAAATGACTTGCACTATTTTAGAGCTGGAACCAATAAAAAATTCAGGATAGAAGTTTCAAACAGCCTGAAGTGCCAAACATGTTCTTATATATCTTTATAAATCTCTCTTAAGGTTATGATTCACTGAAGCCAAACCGCACAGCTTCTTTGGGTAGGTCTGTCAATAGCAGGCTCATGGCACTCTGATTCTCTATACATCTTCCCTCATCCCTCCCTTCATTTTAATCTAATTAGAGGCTTACATAGCACAGGCATTGAGAGGTTCTGGGATTTCCACACCATCCAATTGTTCATTGACATTGAATTTAATGATTCTGAGAAAGAAGATGAAGATTTCAGTCCCCTGACTCTGGAGTTGTCTTCTGTCACTGACTGATGGGTATCCAGGTCTGCTGATCCTCAGGGCACACAGTGAAACCTGCTTCCCCAGCCACATTCCAAGAAGAAATCTTTGGACTGACCTTGACCTTTCTGTCATGCACAATTTCTAGCACATGTTTCTTCCATTGTCAGAAAGTGGTAAGTTGAAAAGTTTTTCCAAAAAATTGAGAGGCAAACAATAAACATAAATCAGTCAAAGTGGCATATGGAGATAGAAAACCTGTCTCCAAAACTGAGCAAAAGAAGAGCAAACACCCCAGCTGTGCCTGAAACATGCCAGGCAGCTCTACCACTGCACAGCGAAGGGGTCCCAGTGCCAACTCCAAAATTCTTAATATTGACAGAAATAAATGGTTGGAAAGAAAGAAAACCAGCTTGATGATTATAATTCTGTCTTCACTATCTGCAGCTGACTCACTGTACTTTAATTAGTAACTGAAGCAGTTCTGGGAGCAGCCCCCAATTACACAGTTTTGTGTTTTGTCCACAATATGTTCCGATGGGCTCTAAGGAAAGAGGGAAAGGACAAGCAAATTGATTTTCAAGGAAGGCAGCACAGGAGAGATCTGAGCAAAAGCAGAGTCAGAGGGAGTCGTGTTCTAGTAACTGCAACTCTTTAGAAAGAAGTGAAACAGTTGACATTGTAATTCAGAGTCTCAGTGCACTCTGAGAATGCTCTCAGTAGTTTTCAACAAAAAAAAAAAGTGCAATATTATTAACCCTGGGTAGAAATGATGTCAAGGAAATCAGGGGTCCTGGCAGCAGCACAGTGACTCTGGGAAGTGTAGCTATTCCACGTTAAAAAATGAGAAGGGAGAGACAGAGACCGAGAGCTCCCTGGGGCTGGGCAGCACCGCTCCCAACTCCACGGTGCTTCTCCTGGGCTCGGAACAGCAGCACGAGTCACAGGGATGGGCAGGAAATGAACTGATGCTCAACCCTGCTGGGGAGAAAACAATAATAAAACAAAAAAATTCACTGTCCCTGAAGCTTGGAGTGAATGAAAAATAGCAATGGACAAGTCCCCAGGCAAACTCAGACCCCTCCTCAGACCCTCCCCTCACTGGCAGCACAGTCTGGGGCCTGAAGGAACACCCAAGTGAAAAGTTAGTCTCCTGCAGTGTTAAACAGCAAGGATGAAAATAAAATTAGGAAATTAATTTTTCACAAGGTAAATGTAAAATGGGGAGTATGAAAATTAAAAATTACAAGACGTTGAGCATAGGTTCTTACTCAAACAGATGAATCCCAAGCTACCTTTCTCTTAGTTGTTTATCATACAGAGTCATGTTATTTTCAGTGAGTTTCCTATCAGACATGTCTCAGATTCTTCCTACAACTGATAGTACCCATCAGCTCTTCATGCCATTTTTATAATAGTTGTTTGGAATTCTCATTATTATGTTGTTTGCAGGAAATAGAAAATTAAAGTAGCACGCCAATCAACTGAAAAAATGCTTCTCAAAACACTAGAAGTCAAATCTAAAGTGACAGGTACAACAACACTACCTCTCTGTGGAAAAGATGCAGATCTTCTTCACAGCTACAGATGAGACACTCCAGAAGTGTTGTTCATCTGTTTGTGTTTAAATACCATTTTGAAAAATTACAATTGGATCTGGGTAAAAAGTGCTCAGCTGAATAATTTCAGTTCTGTGCATTTCGGAGCACAAGCCCCTCTGTCCCCTTCCTGCTCCCCCAGTGTTGGTCCCAGCCAAGGTGACAATAGTGTCACCCAGCAAAGGCCTGGGGCATCCCAGGGAGCATCACATCAGTCTCCAGCTGTGACATGGGAAAGTTCCCACAATGCAGAGAGTCTGCTGAGGAGACCTGGGGGCCTCAGACCTCCTGGCACTGGCTGATACCACCCCTGGACCTGGGTCAGAAAAAGAATTAAGGACAAAAGCAAAGGAGAAAATGTCACAGACAAATACTTCTTTTGTTCCCAAACCATAGCGATCTTTTTTCTGACAGGAAGAAGGATGGCTCTGAATTCTTCCACCACATTAGCAGCTTAAATCCATGTACCACAAACAATCAACACACAACTGTGACACAGCACATCTGCCCAGGTTACAGAGTCACAGTCCTAAATTTGGAGTGAGGTACACGTCCACAAGTCAGAGTTTGGCATCAAAACACTCCTGTTCAGGTTAGTCTTTGAGCAAACTGAGGATAGATAGTGGTTTTCAGTGGGCTATCAAGATTTAGTTATTTGATGGAGAATGTACAACTGGAGCAAGGAAAAGTAAACTGCAAGAAGAGTTTTCTGGCTATATAAATAAACACACATACTAACACAAGCAGTTCTATCATGCCAAGTGCAGCAGGCAATGGGCCATTGCACTGTCTCATTCCTGCTACAAGGGAGCACTGTGACCTTTAGGGATTTAACAAAATCAGCTCCCGATGACAGTACAAGTAAATGAAAGTAAAACAGGTTTCTAATTGTAGCTGAGGCCCCAGACTTGGAAGAAATGATTTCTATCTTTTGATTTCCTGTAGATTCTCTGTTTGACTTAAACATATACCCCACTTTTGGATGCTGTATTTTGCCCGTCTTTCAACCAGCAAATCACAGCTGCCCTTTTAACACGAGCTTTAACCTCAGAGGGTGACTGTGATATGCTCAAAGCAGCAGGTAAAGCACTTGCTGCCACAGCGCCAGCCACCTTTGCCACAGCTGGTGCTCTTGCTGACCGATGCTCTGTGAAGGTGAATCCAGACAGAGCCTCGGGTGGCTGCTCTGCAAGCACCAGCGACTAAAACTTCTCAAGGGGGTCTTTGAGGGAGGCTGAGCTCTTCCAAAGCTGTCCAAATTACACTCTTGTCTAAGGGGGAATCATCCTCTGTTGTTGATCCCTGGGTGCCTGTGGTGTGATGGAGCCCCATGGGTGCCAGCTGGAAGCCTTGGACACAGACCTGCACATCTGTGGGCAAAAGCAACCCCAGAGAAACTTCCAGCCAGACACTTGGAAACACCGGGGTTTGACTGCAAAAGCAGCTGATGCTCAAACCAAATACTGCAATCCATTATGACTGCTACTCACTGTGGATGGAAACAGTGTGAGCTTACACTTTTCACACTGCATTTTGACTCAATACCTGCCAAAGACTAGAGCCAAAATTCTGTCAAGCCTCTCTTGTTTTTGGTTTTGATTCCTTTAGAAAGAATCTGAGGGAAAACATGACTAGGACTCCTTTAACCAAATTAAAAACTTATGCCCTCTTACGAATATGAATAGAAGAGATAGAGAGAGTGAAAGGAAATGTCATCAAAATCCCGGGATTCCAACAGCCACAGGGATGTGAGCAATTCTCTGGTAACCCTATAGCTGCATCAAAAGCAACCAGTGAGCCCCGGGCAGTATTGCCAAGATGATTACCCAGTTCCTCTTGGAGTTTACATCCAGCTCATGTCATACATGCCCCACGCTCCACGTTCTGCAACAGGTAAAAGGAAACTCAGCCATGTGTTCCCATTTTGATTACAAACCCAGCTCTTTCCACTCATTCACGGATGACTTAATCATGCTGGGAGACTGAGCAAAGCTGACAGATGAATGTGAGCACAAGGAATATACAGTTGTTAATCTGAACCTTTCCTCTGTGCTGAGGGACCATGGACTCCCACCACGATCGGCAGAAGCAGAACACTCAGGGAACTCAGGGAGACCTGATGTGGTTCCAGGACTCAGGCAGAAGCTGCACAACTCCCCAGCTCTGGTATGTTTTTCCTTTCAAAACCCCTAAGAGCTGTGGCTGTGCACCATTTTGCAGAAGATGAACTGAGACATAACAAGTGGCTGAACAATTGACCTGAGTGCACGCAGATGTCATGCCATAGCAGGAGACCGATGCCCAGGGTCTTTGGTTTCTTTGCCCAACACAGGCACTCTCTCCACACCCTATCTGTGCCCAAAGGCACATGCTGTCCAGCAAGAAACAGCAGAAAAGCAGAGGCATGGGATGTTTGAGGCACTGCTCCAGCTGTAACAACCCATAGCCCAGCTCAGGCTGCCCTGGTGCCCAGTGTGGTGGTGTCAGGGCCAGTGAACAGAGCTCCTTCTGAAGCAGGACTACTGCAGGAAAACCAAAGGTGGGTTTGACCTTATTCGGGATTTTCCATCCAACATCTATTACCATGTAGACCATAACGCTCAGTATCAAACTGAGATCTCCCAGCAGGCTGCTGATGGTGTGTCCCAGGCCCTTCTCATCCCTTGGAATGATAGCAGATGGCTCTCTACTTCACCACTTGGATGAAAGCCCATGGGTTCAGAGGCATTTCATCTCTCTGCAACGTGTCTGAGCTTTTTCTTTACCAATGATGGCTATTCAATAAAAGTTTGTAACTGCAACTTCATATCCACAAAATAAATCAGTTTTAACTGCGCAGTCTAAGTATGTGAGTGTTCTGGCAACCAATTGAAAACAGATAAGTTCCTGCTCACAGCTCCATGGCAGTGAAAACCATGACAAGCTGAGGAAGGTATGTTCAGAAAGGAAAATCTCACACCAATGCTCATATGGAAATGATTTTTTCAAAACACTGTGGTATTGCAAACTCAGCCCAATAAACAGCAAGGTCACAATAGCATTGTTCATCATGGCATCTCCTGTAAAATTCAATTTATTCAGCATTTCTGACTGCCAGGCCCCTATTTGCTCTTCAATATTAAAAGTTAATGCTAACAGCTGAACAAAAGAGTCATCCTCATCACCACTAATTATTTCTAAGGGTTCTAGACCTCTGGAATTTGGTTACACACTCTTGAGTGCTGCACCCTTACCTTTAGTATAGTTGCCTAAACAGCAAGATGGAACACTACACACTTACTACTTACAGCAACAAAAAACAATTACTGTATTAGTTGGTCCCAAGCCTGCCAGTGTTTAAGAACTCTTTGGACAATGCTCTTAGACACATGGTTTAACTTTCCAGATGCCCTGTATGGATTCAGGAGTTGGACACAAGAGTCCTCATGGGTACCTTCCAGCTCAGGATATTCCATGATTCTATGCATTTTTTTCTATTGTTGGGTAAAGGCAAAAGTACCCATGACAATATGTTTTAAAATCATGCAAACATGTCAGTTTAGAAGGACATAGAGGGTCTTCTTGAGAACTTGTGGGGGCTGCACTGGATATTTCTATGACTGGAGACAAAGCCATGATCAAGCACGTATCTTTAACTTAAGAGGCAATTAAGAGGAACAATTACACAAAAGAAATTCCAGGGTGAAGGCTATATTTGGTCCACTTGGAGATTACTTAAATACAATGTAGTGATGAGCAAAGTAACCAAAAAGATGTCTCTACTCATTATGCAGCCCTGAGCAAGGTGTGAAGGCTGACCACCTTTGAGCAGTTGGGAGAATCCAGAGGCTGGCTGGGCCTCTTGGCAGCCATCAGATGGACAGGCAAGGGGGGACAAACATTCCTCTGCTCATGGGACTCTGGCTTCTTGCACTAGGCAAGTCTTTCAGCTGTTGCCATGCCAACAATCCTTTTGTCTTGCACACCCTTATACAAGACCCTTTACCTGTTTTCAATGGTTCCTAATCCAGGAAACAACTTAAGAATGTGCTTAACCTTAAACACATACTAAAACCCCATGGAAGCAAAGAGAGAATCAGTGCCAAAGCAAGGAGAATGATTTCAGTGGTTTGGGAAATAACATTGTGGTTTTGCTCTTCCTTCTCTTGCACAGAGACATGAGCACTGGCTGACTCCCCAGAAGGGAAGGGAATACGCTCCAAGCTCTCAGCTCTCATCCTAGGAGCTCCAGATGTAGTACCTGGCCACCCTCTGCACCAGCAAGAGTGTGTGCCACTGCCAGCACAAAGAGGGGCTAAAAGCCACCTCATGGTCCTTTGTGAGCAGCACCATGGGCATCACTTCAGTGCTGTTATTGTGCTTTTATCATAAAATGCATCAGCTCACAAAGTCTTGGGTGGACCTTGAAAATGCTCAGGGACAAGGACCACCTGCTGCTTGAAGACTTGGGGCATATTGACAGTGAACTTAACCTGCAAGAACCATTGACAAGAAGAGAGGAAATGACCTCAAGCTGTACCAGGGAAAGTGTAGATTAGATAGTAGGAAAAAGTTCTCCATGGAAGGGGTTGTAAAGCCTTGGCACAAGATGCCCATGGCACTGGTGGAGTCACCATTCCTGGAAATGTTCACAAAGCATGTGGATGTGGCACCTGGGGATATGGTTTAGTGGTGACCATGGAGGTGGTGCTGAGTTGGTGGTTGGACTTGGGTGATCCTCTAGAAGTCTTTTCCAATCTTAAGGAATCTATAATTCTGTGACTGGGGTTTCCTATCCAGTAATTGTAAAAATTATGGTTTTACTACATTTTTCACTCAGGGAGTTCATTACTCAGCAAGGTGATGATGCCACACTGGGAGGGGCAAAAGGCAGTCCCAGGAGCAGGAGAGGCTGGCTGTACCTGGGGAGCAGAAAGCATCAGCTTCGTCTACAGCAGAAAGAGGCAAAGTATTGTTGCTACCAAACAAATTTTTTCCTCAAATATACCTCTGTAATCTAACTGATTAGCAAATAATTAGCCTAAATTTTGGTAAGTCTTCAAGTGGTTGCAACTTTCTGTAGTGAGCAGAGGTTTCTAACAGCTCGTTGGTGTCCTCACACTGACATGAATAATGAAACATGGGGAAGAACAGCGAATAAACCAGGGACCTACAGCACTGGGGTGGGCCAGGGCTGAGCACCCTCCAGAGGCAAACCCACCCACCCCTGCAGACACTCAGGCATCAATCAGTTCCTCCCCATACATTGTGGCAAGCACTTACACACCCCACAAGGGGCCATGTTCACTGATAAATACCAGATTGCCTCAATGTGGCTGTTCTGGGGCTTAAATTTCTTGAAAAATGCAGCTTTTATTAAAGGTAATTAAGCATTGTTTTCTTTGGGGTGAGTCACTGAGCTGCATCATGTTCTGCCTTTGCATTTTGGAAGATCAGTATGATGATACCAGGGAAATATAATAATTTTGATTACCACAGCAAAAGCAAGGGCAGCAAATTCTGATCTTAAATTTCACAATGCACGTCTATTATTACTCCCATATTAACAAAGCAGAGTCCTGAACATGTTTATTTGCTACCCCAGGTTCCTTGGGAATATTGGAATAGCTATTGTTCCATCCCACTTGCTAGATACTACAGCTCTGCAGTTCACCAGCTCACGCCAAATTCATACTGACTTCAGGAAACTATTAGGATATTTCAGCCAATTTTCCTCTGGCAAGAAGTAATCACTTGTGAACAGCAAGGATTAGACTCCATCTTCAATGGGGTCAAAGTGTCTTTTTAGACACTTTTTCAGGAACACCACATTGGAGAAGCCAAGATTCATAAGCAGTCTTGTAAAGAAGCTTTTGCATCACCAGTAAAAGCCTATTGGAACTGAACTAAGACTTTTTTGCCATTTAGTTAATGGAGCCAAATCTTCATCACCTTTGCAGCAGTGAGGGCAGGATTCACCTCCAGCTGCTCAGGGGGAGAAGTCCCTGTGAATTTAAGGCACATCCACACCAGACACAAAGACAATGCTCCAGGGTTTTAATTCACCTCAGAACTGCTTCTGGCACAGTGACATGGAGGTGCTATACCAAAGCTGATGCATGAATAGTTTGTCTTTCGTTTCTGTTAAGATTGCTGACTAATTCCTAGGCAAATGTGGGCATTCTGGGCTGCAGGTACACTAAAGTTCTCCTCCCTCAGCTCAAGAGCTGCCTCAAAGTCAATGAAATAAGCTAGTTAAGACCATCTGAACATCTGGCTCTCCCTTTTAATTTCTGTCTTTAGGTTTCCTTGGTTGAATTTCTCTTAATTTGAAGATTTTTTTCCTAATTGCAAAGGCAAAAATCTGCCTGTTAAGGGTAAACCACTGTCTGACTTTTGAAATTTTCATGCAGCCCTTCAGAGCCTCACAGAGGCTACACTAGAGCATTTTCTTGTGATTTGTTAACAAATACTTCATTCCCTGAGACGAAAGTTGCTCACTTTGATGGCTAAATATAGCTCAGACCTATAAAACCTGTACAAAATATGCTAAGTCCAAAATAATAAAGCAACAGATTTGATTCTACTTCCATTCAGATTTTCTGAAATTTCCATGTCTGATCTCCAGCTAATAAAAGAGGGCCATGACATTGGTGTGAGGAGAAGCTGCTCCATAACAGGAAAATCAGCTATAGCTAAGAAAAGAATGAACCTCAGGACTGTAACTCTGTTTTGCAGCACAGGCAGCAGCTCACAGCAGTACAAGGCTTTGAGCATCTCTGTGCCCAGCTGAGACAACTCTCGGAGGATTGGCACAGGATGCCTCAGACTTGGTTCCTTCTTCTTGCATGTTTAGATTTCAGAGGGCTTCAGGGCTTAACAAGTCCTTGAATCAATTGGCCATTGGGGATTTTTTTGGGCTAGTTAGAAAATGGATACCGGAAGGAGGAATAATCTTCTAGAAAAAATATTTATATTTGTTTTTAAAGATTATTAAAAATATGAAGACATGCAAAAGAGTTAGATTTCTTGTGGGAAATTATTAATTCTCTCTAAAACTTGATCACCTTCAAAATACATCTGTGTTTGTGACAAAGCCTTCCAAAGGAGTCCGATTAGTTTCCAGAAGATGAAAACAGAAGAATTTCTCAAGGGGTTGTTTCTAAAGCTCATTTTTGTTCCTAATACCCACAATAATTTTTTTTACCACTTTCTAAGTTTCTGGCTGCCACAAACGATCCAAGCCACACTACCAGAATAAAACACTATACAGAATATAATTTCTATGAAGCATTCTGATTATTTTATTCAGCTAAACTTGAGGAGACAAACAAAAAAATCACAAGGGAAGTTTTTGTGTGGTTTAAAGGCATATTCACTTGGTTTCAGCTCTTGTCTTTGTCTTGAGTTAAAGCTATACTCATTAACTTGAAACAACTAAACTTCAACAGATTTGGGTTGAATTTGAGTAAGACTCCTGGCAACATCCCTGCTACAGAATTACCCAGGTAGGGTGTTATCCACAACCTTATTTGGTATTCACATATGTGCAGTGACTTAGAGTTCCATAGACAATGCTCGTACCTTTGAGATAGCCCAGATTTATTTAATTTTACATTAAAGAGCAAACATTAAGCTGCCACAGCCTTACCAAGGGCATCCCAACAGTGCCAGCACTTACACTGAAACCCCACAGTAAACATTGGGATGTCCTGTGATGGAGAAAGGTGCAGAAAGAAAGGATAAATGGGTAATGAATTGCTAAATGCTGCATTTTCTTAAAGACGTGTGACTATGCAAAGGCCACTTGTCAGTAAGAGGGACTTTGCAAAGAACCCTTCTCACTATCATCTTGTTTGAATATGAACTTTGTAGGTCTACAGGGTATGCTCCATAACCTCCACCTCAGGAGAAAACGAGTCCTTCTTACACTGTTACTTGATGTTCTGGAGACCCCTTTGCCTCCCCAGTCCCTAAACCACAAGCCAAGGTTACATTCTGGGCTCAGTGCTGCCTGGTGTTATCTTGGTCACACACAAACCACTGTGGTAGAAGTATTAACTAACAGTTCCCATACAACAGTGTCCAAAACAGTGCCACAGTTTCCTAAACTTGAAGCAGAAAACAATTGTTGAAGGGTTGTGGCATCTCACAAAAGCGATTCTTGTCAGCATTGGATATTCTATTTCATCCTCCAAACCTTGAAAATAGCTCTGATAGTTTCAGTCTGATAGCATAGAAATGTAATTTAAATGCTGTCGGCTGATCACACGTCATTTGTGAAAGAACTCTACACTAAGTGATAGGGCATTTCTTGCTAAATGACAGCCAACTTCTGCCAATAATCATAAAATATGATGGTGCAAGTGTTTGGTGGAGATCCCAATAGCTAAGGGAGAAAAGCCAGCAAGGGCCAGAATCTCCCAGAGGTTCCCCTTGCAGGGGCACCAGCATCTCACCATCCTCTTGCTGTGCTCTCCAGCAAATGTTCCACCAAGACACTGTGTATGTCATTCCACACCAGCCAGGAGCACAGACACAGAACCTCCTGTGCCAGCACTGGACCTGAGTCGTGGCACTCAACACCCAAACCTGCACACACAAAGGTCTTATTCCGAAATGCTCATTTCAGTTTTTGTTGACATAGCAAAAACCCCACAGTATCACGCAACACAGTAAGGGAGCGTGAGTAAGTATCTACAGAAAATATTTGCAAATAACTTTCACTCATGGCAAAACGGAAGAAATCCCAACTCCCATGGTACACATAGAGAGTGACCAGGTCCAGAAAAAAATTTCTATCTCTGCATGCATGTTCTCTATACTTATGTTTCCTGTCTTTTTAGAGAAACGATTATATTAAAAAATGTGCTGATTCATGAAAGGGATTTTGTATGTATGGAAAAAGGTCAGTTATGAGAATCTGCCACTTTCAATATCTGATTCAAAATCCAGTTTCAGTAGTCTAAATTGAAAGGTCCAACTTTTAATTCAAAGTCAGGTTTTTTACTGTGAAAAAGCAATCACTTTTTCATAAATTTAAAAAACTTGATATGAAGCAAAAAATATTAAATTCAGAACAAAAATATTTTAAAATGTTCTAAGCAAGAAGTTGTAACTGACTGCCTTAATGTTTTATTTTCAGTTCTTCCTCATATGCTCACAGTATAACTAATAATATGGATAGTGATCTTAAGTCTTTTCCTCACTACTTTTTTCCCTGCAGCATCCCTCTGAGTACCACCCGTGGCTGTCAGAGCTCCCTCCCAGCACCATTCAAAGGGGCGCAAGGGGCTCAGTGGTGAAGGGGACCAAGCACAACACAATGAGACAGACACAGCCCTGCGAGTAACAAAACTGAGGACCTGCACTGACACACAGCTCCCATTACAACTTTTCTTAACTCATCCTCTGCTAATGCTCCATCACAGCATGGCACACATCCCTCTGAAACCTCCTTTAGATCTAAAAAGGATTTTATTTTCCCTTCCTTAAGCACTCGCTTTGTTCACTCAGTAGCAGCCTGTTCCAACGCTCACTAAGGAGTACTGCCTCCATTCTTGCTCTCCTCTATCCTTTCTGCTCTTTCTCTCCTTCCTGCAGGGAGCGTGGAGGGCCGGCTGGGCTTCCCAGGGACTCTGTCCCTCCTGGGGTGGCCAGGAGCCAGGGTCAGGGCTGGGAAGGGGCTCCTCGCCACCGCAGTGCTCCTCAGGGCAGGGGCAGTGGGAATCCGTCACCCACCAGCACAGAGCCCTTCTGGGCTCACCAGCAGGGAAAGAGGCACCTCCAGGACATTCACCACAGGGCTGATTATGCAAAGTCATCACAGCTTCATAAAATTATGCTGAGTTACTGAACACGGTATGGTGTGTGTTGTCCTGAGCCACCAGCAGCAACAGCCCAAGTACAGAAGCCTAGACTGTCATTTGCTTCTACATTTTAATCAAGAATTAAGTCCTAACCAGCCCTTCTTGTAACTTCCCACTAAAAAAGCATCAAGGAGTGTCTAAAAGCATTCATGAAAGTTTCTTCATGCAATGTTATTTTAAATAAAATAAAACAAGCAAACAAAAAACCAAAACAAAACCCCAAACAAGTGAAGGATGCACCGGGTATGTGTTGCAGGTCCAGGTTTTCAAGGCAATTAAACTCCTTCTGCATTAAAATCTCCAGGTTTCTTTGCTCAGCAGAGCAGGAAAAATCCCACTGTTTATGGGGAAAATGACAGCTGGGATTTACTTGTTTATTCTTGGTCTCTGTGAGGCACCCCACTGCCAAAGCACTCCTCCCACCCCAACCACACACCTGGGAAGGGCTCTCCCACACTCCACGTACTGAAACATACCCTTGGCTTCCCACAACCATCAGCAATAAATGTTAGAAAAAAACACATGAACGAATTAAATTAGAAAAAGGCAGTACTAGAGAAAGGGTTCCTAGTCCACAAGATACACTTCCACACTCTAACAAATATATTACTTCCAAAGGACAGCAATCTGGAAAGCCCAGAATATTATGTAAGGGACATTGGCAACAGAGGGATCATAAAGTTAAAAAGTCACTCTTAATCAATGACAAATTTAGTACTTGTTGCTACAATTACAAAGATAATAGTTCCTTTATGTCAGTGCCTTTGGTTTTGCAGCTGTAAAATAGCTTTGAAATTCAGCATTTCAAGTAACAGAAATTAATAGGAGGTCATTTCTACCAGAGAAATTTTAGGGGCCCATCCTCTCTAATCATCATTAAAAACTAAATCCACAGGAGAAGAGGCACTTTACTGATTGTCAAGTGGAAGCTATTATTCATTTGATGAAGCTCTTGGCACAGTGCCATTTATTCTGCTGTAGAGCCTGCTGGTTGCTCTACTTCATCTCATGCAATCAAGGTTGTTTCTGCCTGCCAAGAGTTATTTATAGAGTGGGAAAAAAAATGCAGCATGTTCTCTTGATTCAAAAACAAGTTTCAAACTTTCTAACTGAACGGCTGCCTCCTTGCTCCCCAATGATATTCTTTTGTTTTGAGCCCCACTTGCACAAAAAAGCAAAAGCATGTTCCTAGGTTTCTTGTAACAAGGAAACAATTCCTGTGCCATGGACATTTTCATTGAGAAATCATCTGATTTTCACCAGTTAAGATTCTACATAGCCAGATAGCTCTGGCAGCAGGCAGCCAGCCTCCCCATGTGCCAGCCCTCTCAGACAGTGCCAGCCACACAGTGCCAATGGGAATGTGCAGAAGGACCTTCTTTGAGGGTCACCTTTCACTGGTGCAACTCACCTGTACCTACAGGGTAGGGAAATGTTGTTGATGAAGGAGACACACTGTCTGTCCTCACTAAGCTGTCAGGATGAGAATGTGGACAAGGCACTTGGGCTGAGAGATGATGAATTTATACCCTATAGCTTGATCCTCCAGATACAGGCCATGCATGATCCTTACACCCGTGCAGAGTGTGCTTCTGTGCTATGAAGGGCTTTACATCCCTTCAATGCACAAATCACCATAAATTCCTAAGCAAAAGTTTGAAGTCTGTTTTTGACCTCAAAGCCAGTTTAAATCAGGAATATTGACATTCTTGAACTGAAATATATAAATTCAGAAAGAGTCTTTACAATGAATGTAGTAAAACACTACCAGTTTTGCATGAACCCACAATCAGCCCTTTAGGGTTTTGGTAGTTTTTAAGAGCAGTCCCAAATAAAGTACAACCTAAACATCAGAAAAGGGGGGAAAGAGAATTTCTTGCATGGGAAGAGTGGAAGTCTCACAGATGTTCAGGAAGCAGAACTATCAATGTGCAGTTGAGTAATTTTCAATTCTGGTTTATTCAGCTCTGTGAAACTGAAAGCAAACCATGGTTACCTCCACTCCAGAAAATATTGCTAGTACTCCACTACCAGAACTATTAACCAATCTCCCTTTAAACAGAGGTTATTTGAGGTTTACTCACTGCAGTTCTAATACCTCTGCTCTCACAAAACAGCACTTTATTCCATGGCTGGTTTCCCCCATATCACAAAATTATTTCCTGAACTCGCCATCACTGGTATGTCCTTCCCATTTCACCTTAGGACTTCAACCATAATAAACAAAATACAACCACTGCATCGATCTCCTTCACCCCTAGACCAAACTCCAACTATTCCCTAATAAAGTCAATAATGAATTCTCTCTGGTGTTTGATTTATAGATGTGGCTGGATAACAGAGCGAAGACAGGGCAGGGGATGCATGTACCAGCTCTGCAGGTAAGCACAGAATCATCTGATTCGGAAAAGCCCTCCAAGACCACTGAGTCCAACCATGCCCCCAAGGTCACCACTAATCTGTGTCCCCAAGTGAAACATCCACATGGCTTTTAAATCCCTTCAGGGCTGGGGACTCCAGCACTGCTTTTGGCTGATAAATTTCTTGTTTGGTTTGCAAACTTGGTCTGGAGACTAACAAAGATGGTTAAACTGGCCCTGTTCCTAAACTTTTTTTACTATTTTTGTCTTTTAATGGACTTCATAGACAAAAAATTCAGATATTTGATTCCAGATCATAATTTCCTAAATAAAATGCCAACCAAATGTAGAAATGCTGTTTTCTAATGGGTTCTATTCTCTTTCTTCTGACTAATATAAAATTTGACATAGTTTAGTGGCTCATTACTTTAACAGAATTCATAAGACATATGAAGAGCTACTAATAACCAACAGCTATTGAGAAACTGCCAGGAAATCCCTTCAGTAAAGAAAATGTTGAGCAATTGTTAGCCAATTTCCTAGGGAGTTTATATGTAATAAGCAAAGTACATTAGGAGCTCTTGATTTAACAAAAAACCCTGAATTATGCATTGTGTAAGGACAAGTACTGTAGGCAACATTTACACAAGTATGCAAATTTCTTGTAAAATACCGTTTGCATATGGTGCAATACCCATCCCCATATAAAACATGGAATAATTCCAGAGAAGAATTTTCAGCACAGTAAGCACTGCACAGCTTGATCAAGAAAACACAGGTTTCCAAAATAACCAGCAAAACTCTTGTTCTAACTATTATGTCAAAAAATATGTATAAATCACTGGGAAATCATGTGTGCTTTGAGGATTAGGTCTCTGAGCTGGTTTTCCCATTGGATGACATGCCAAACTCCAGACACCAAAATAGGTTATGCTGAAGAGCAAATACCAGTCATTAACTTTCCTGTGGTTTAATAATTACACCTCTTCCTGGGGATGTGATTAAACCACACACAGCATTAGAAAACAGAGGGAATTAAGTCAATATGCTTCAGAGCTGAGGAGTAAGTGAATGTGTAGAGTCAAGAAAAAGCTGGATCAGATGGCTGGCTGTGTTTCCAAGGTCGGTCCAGCAGTGCAACACACGAATGCAATAAGACTAACATCATTACCAGATGTAGCTGTGTTCCCCCCTCCGCAGGGGAAAGGCAGCATTGCATTACAGATCAGCACGAGGGGCACCACAGCCAGCAGAGACCTGGCCCCCCACCAGGAGCCCTGGCTTTCCCAAGGGAAGGATGACTCCTTGCCAAAAACATCTTAGGCCACTATTTGCTTCAGTACTGGTGCTGTGGGTTTATATTCCTTCCTGGAGTACAGGAAAAAAGCACCTGAAATGCCTGGCAGGGAACTGCAACCCCTTAAATCCTAAACACAATCAAACTAAAGCCTATGAAAAGAAGAATTAGGCCCAAGTACAAACACTCCCACCCCAAATATGCCTGGCCACAGACAAACTGAGTATTCTCTTCCACTTGACTTCCACGTTAGCACTGCAGTGCTAGAGACATGCCCAACCAGGGTAGCAATATGGCATTGTGCCTTGATCCATGTGGTACCGTGAGGCTACACAAGCCAAAGGAAATATCATTTCTGAAGACCTATGTTAACACACTCTCTCATTTCTCCATTTTTTAGCTGGAGTGGCTCCAGAAAAGTCTCAAATTACTTTTGGGTGGGAAGTAAGAAAGGGAGAGAAAACAGTTTCTGTATTCCTGCCCTTGCCTGTAAGACAGCTCTGCACAGCACACTGTCCGTGGAACACTGGCACTTACCAAAGCATCTACAAGAAAATAATAAACTCAAAGTGTGATACTGGCAGGAGAGTCTCCAGCCCCCCTGACATGTGCCTCACCCTCCCCACATTTTTCTCAGCCCCCTTGCTTTCCAGACCACAACCTCACCTTTGAGGCTGAAGACCAGCATAGCAGCTGAGAAGGCTGGAGGTGGGAGGGCCAACATTCTCCAACAGCCCTTGGCTCACACTGGGCAGACCCACCACGTTCTCCAGGGAGAGCAGTTGGGGGTTACCGACTTGCTCTGGATCTGAGCTAGTGATCAGGAGAGAAGGAACCTTGTCAGGCTGTTGTCTGCTGAGTCAACCCTATGCTTCTTAAGCTGAGCAGCAGCTTTGCTGCCAAGTGTTTGTGGACCTCAGTGACTGTGATTATTAGTTTCTTAGATTGCATTATTTTACATTCTCCAGAGAAAAGAGCATTCATAACAGCTGGCAGGACTTGATGCAAGTAATAAATAATCAAAATCTAAAAACCTTTCAGCTTTATCAAACTCACTGTTAATACATAATACAAAATATCTTCAGGTCAAGTGCACATCTGTAGGCAGGGACAAGTCTTTTCCTAATAACAAGCCTTTGCCCACTGACCATGCTCTCTGACCATGGGATGGGAAGAGAAACTGTTTTAAAACCATTTGCAAGCAACAGGAACAAGCCAAAGAGGTTTGGCAAAGTTTAGGAGAATGCTGGCTCAAGAGGCTAAAGTAATTGGCTTTGATGGAGCAACATCAGGGGGAATTTAGGACTACAGCATTTCAGTTGTGAGTTATTTCAGCTCCAATGCCACCATCTGGTTTTGGACAAATCTGTAACTGTGCTGCTCAAGGCTGCACTCCTGGGAAGAGCTGGCAGCTTTGTGCCAGAGCAGGGTCCCATGGCTACCTAGGGGCTGTTTGAAGCCCCTGGGGAGGGGCAAATGACAGGAGTGACAATGTTTTCATTGTTTTGGAATATTTTTCTTCAATAGTTTTGGAGTTTTCTTTTAAAAACCAAAGGAAATTCATCTTTTGACCACTTGAGAAATCATTTTCCACTCAGTGATAACATCCCCAGAACTTAATTGTGACTGTTTCCTGTGCAAATCTGCACTTCAGCAGGGAAAAGCTTGGAAGAAAGACATTTCCCTCAAAAAAAATATTTTGATCTCTCTCCACTTCCAAATCTGAGTGTCTACAGTAGATGCTTGGCACTAACCCACTGAAGCCCCTTGTATCATCCTTTCCCCAAATTTTGGCTCAGGTTCACCCTGGTTTCTGTTCACAGAGCCCTTGTGGCCAGGCCATTTGCATGCAGCCTGTCCCTGCAAGCATGTGCACACACAGTCCCCGGGATGAGAACCTGCTCCTGCATCATCCCACACCAACAGCTCCTGCATTCATCGCCTGCTCTCCCGACCACTGGAAATCACTGACTCCAAGACCATGGTCCAGGAGAGAATACAAGGAGTGAATGAATGAGAGGGTCCCATGCCCAAGCTGGTATTTTCTACCAGCCAGCACTGCAACACCACTGCTGGCCAAATCACAGCTGGGACCTGTGAGCAGGAGGGGGATCTCTTCAGTGTTTAGCAGAGATTTTCTGCCTGGGTTATCTCTATTTACAGAGCTCCCCTGTCAATGAATTATCCTGCTGTGTTTTGATACATGCAGACAGGAGTCATGAAAGGATTACATTGTGAAAGAGACTGAAGAATTAAATTAAAAGCACATTTCATGTTCTAAGCTTCATACAGGAATCAAACTCTCCTAAAATTCCGTCGCCCTCCCTACTGACAGTATCTCCTCTACCTGGACTGCCCTCACTGTTGCTCTAATACCCTCTAATCATAGTAAATGAGACCACTCAAGTAACTATGGTTTATTAGAGGACTTCATCTTCAACCAGTCATCAGGCCACGCCATAACTTCTATACCCTGTAATTTACTCTGCCAAATGGCAAGATTAATTAGCAATCACTGTCACTGAAGGAGAAGCATACACAATTATTCCTGGAAAAGCCACCCAGAACAGGACCCACACTGACTGGACACATCTGCAGACAGGCTCTAGTGCTTGAAATCACACAAGACTTGCTGTGACAGACCACAGGTGACATACATCTTTGTTTTTTCCAACACAGTCATTTCCAGGGCTACCCCCTGTGCTTGGTGCAACCACCAATTCCTTCTAACTCAGTCTGCAAACAGAAACAGAAAAATGAGATGAGATGATTAACTTTTGAAAGATTGCATTCCTTTTTAGATTTACCATCACTTATTTTCTTTCTTCCTCCCATACTCTGCTTTTGCGGTGCTTTCCCTGTCAAAAACCTGTGCTCTTCAGGCAAGAGGGTCCTGCTGGTGGGAGAGAACCCAAGAGTTCGCTCTGCTCCTGTGTCCAGAGGCTGCTGTGCCCTGGGCAGAACCACAGGGCCCTGCTGGTGCTCAGACTGCACCTCAGAGCCTAAAGCTCCACAGGCAACAGAAGTCAGACTGGACTTCAAAGTGTAGATGTCTGAAGCAAGAAAAATACTTGCGTGGCACACATTCCAGTCACATGAAAAGTTTCTAATTGTTCTTGTGCAGCAATGCCAAGTAAAAATATTGATTCCACCTCTTTGTGTCTCAGACTAAAAAGTATAAAAATCCATGTTTTGTAAAACAATTTTATAGGCTACTTCAACAGTTACACTTACCCACATGCATTGCACATACTCATTTTCTCCTGAGCTTTAATGAACTATGCAGCATGTGCGCATGGATACTTTCATTTTGAGCAAAACCATGCTATTTATACAGGTGCATAAATGCTAAACTTAAATGTTGACTTTCACAAAGTTTACTATGAACCCTATTTAAACAAAACAGATTTACAATGTATGTTCAAGGAGGGATTTTTCTAGCAAATTTTGGGATTAATCTAAAGGAAGTGTGAGACAATAGATTCTAACATTTTAATAAACATCTGATTCCCTGCGGAAATTAAAAATTAAAAAAGAGAGGAGTCATTGTGGTCTGCATGCCAGATTGTTTCTGCACTTCTGCCCTGTTACTCCATCTCCCTGTTCCCACAGTGCTTACCCGGACAAACCCGCGGCTCTCCTGCACTCTCTGCAGCTGCAGGGCTGTGGCTCCCGGTGGCCCCAGCAGCTGGCACAGAGGCAGCAGCACGGCTGACATGGGGACAGGGCTGGGCACTGCCTGGCAGCTGAGCCCCAGGGTGCCCACACCCCGACAGCACAGCCAAGGGCACGCAGAGGAGCAGGTGCCTCTGCCATGGCTGGGGGGGCAGTGGGCCATGGGGGGAGCCAGGGTGGGAGCCAGGGTGGGCTCTGCCCCAGCAGCCCCTCCACAGCAAGCAGGGTTTGACCATGGTGTAGGAACAGCCATCACAGACAGAGCACCCGAGCCCTCCACCCTCATGGCTTCTCCTCACCTGCTCTCACTGCTCGGCTTCACCCTGTGCTGCCTTTGGCTGCAAGGGCACATGGGCTGGTTTCCTTGGAGTCAGGGAGAGGGTCAAAAATTCTTCTCCTCTGTAATTCCACCCATAGCTACACAGAGAATTGGGTTGTGTAAATATTAACAGAGAAAGATACCTAACAAAAATATTTGTCGTTTTTGTTTCCCTCAGCACTGGGATTTTGCTTCAGGGCATGAGGTGCCTGTTTCAGTGAATCTGCTCATTAGCAGACAAAACCAACAAGATTAGAAGATATGTTTTTAAACAGGATCGGTGATGCATGCCCTGATTTAGCAGCTGTCCTTGCATCACACTGACACCCGGGCGCAAGGAGTCCCTGCCCAGTGGGAAGCAGAGGCAGTGCCCAGCTCCCTGCTCCCAGTACCACTGGTGTCCGGCACAGAAGGACCTGACAGCTCTGCTCACCTAATGAACCTTGGCAAGAGCTTATTGGGGCAGGTGTGGGACAGTAAATGCATTCTTAAGCATCTTACTCTATGTTCAAGCGAAAGGCAATTTTTCCTGGCCTGTCCTTTCTAGGAGATTGCACACAGACTGGAGTTTGAGTAAATATTGAAACACATCTTGGGATTCTCAGCACAACACCGCAGCAGCATCGCTTTCAATTCCAGTCAGAGGAATTCGACTGCTAACACAGCACAACGTACGGAAGCACCACAATGCCTAAGTCAGAATAACTGGAGCCCTAAACAAGATGTTGGTCTCAGCCCAGTATGAGGCTGCAGCCAGAATGAGAGCAAGTATAGCAGAAGAGCTGTGATCTGCAGCGTACCTACTGCTCCATCCCTGTCAGATGCCGTTCCACATCACCAAGAACCTGGTGAACAGAGCTGGGACCAGACTGAGGTCCTGGTTCCTGAGAACCTCAAACAGCAGCGTGGTTTACTAAGCCAGTTTTGTAGCATCTGCCATAGGAAAATAAGGGGAGACGTGCTGTATTTGTATGAGTGGCTCGATTCCTATATCATCCAGGCAAAACAGGAGCCTCTGTTATTTCTGTCATTAGTTATAATTAGAGAACTCTAATCAACCCCCTGCCTGCTTCAATACTCAAAAGTGTTTGAATCTGCAATTTTACTTGTGTTCTTCATTAAAGAAGAGGGAAAAAGGAAAAGAAATTCATTCATGAAATTCCCATCCATATAAAGGATTTTTATTTTAGGATTTACTTTCAACTTACGTATTTTTAGATCTTTTAAATAGGAATACATTTCTCCCCCTCTACCATTCTCTCTATGCATAAATTCAGGGAGTGTCTGTTAAAGAGCAGAGAATTCTCATTCCTCTGTATCAATAATTATGGGACTTTGGTGCAGAGCTAGAGAAGAAATATTAAGAGAACATAAAGATCATTAAGACAAAAGGAGGTATTCACTGCACACACTTTCTGGTGCAGAAGGGCAAAATTACATAAAAATTTTCAGTATCTTCAGCCTCAACTATTTTCAACAGATGGAGCTGATGACATAATTACTAAATATTAAATTTTGACATTTATTAGTGAAGGATTTTTAAAGGCCTGGGTAAGCAGCATCAAGTCCAGAGGGAGATTTTCACCACGACTGCCCAGATGCCATGACACTGAATTTCACCTCCACCCAATTCACACCTTTGGCACCACATGTCATAGATTTCATAGGATGCTGGATTTAAGAGGTTCATAGAGATCAGAGTGACAAATAATCATTCTTTTACTCCATCATATCACTGCCCAAAAACATATCATCCATATATCAACCAAGGCTTCATTTAAGCCACATGTCTCTCTCGTTTCACAACCAGAACCACACGCTACTAACAGAGAAACAGGGAGATGGAGCTACCTATGCCTGACACTTTTACGTTGGCAGCACATCAATACAAGAGATTTACACAGCGTATTTCAGGCACCAAGCTGCATATCAAGCAATGTAAAAGAAGGCCAAAAAAATACAAAAAATATTCTGCTTTGGGGAAGATCACTGACTGTGGGAGTCACAAGTCTGCAGCAAGACACCCTAGTCAAATATCTGAGGGGAATATGTTTTTTTCCAGGAACCCAGCACAGTTTTCTCAGAATTTTGACTCAGACAGTTAATTCCCTATATGCTTTAAAGAACCAGTAAAATTTAATTAAAATTTCATGCTGCCTTGTGGAGAAGAAAAGTCCCCTGAACCCAAAATGGAATAGCCAGAGCCTCAGAGTAGAGCATGTCCTAATAAATACGCATGTGTCAAACATGTGGCCAGACTTCCAGCTCTGAAGTGCCTCCAGCACACTCTTATTCCAGCAGTAATCAGGCCAGGGTTTACTGGGCACTTGAGTCCCCAGGGCTCAGTGTTACTGAAGACTGCATGCAAGAACCTTCCCAAAGAGGCTTTCCAGGCTGGAATCAGAAAGTGTAACGTTCACTGTGCTGGACAGAGCTGTCTTAGTCTCACCAGCTTTCCACATGCCTACCTTGGAAATGAACTGTGACACAGCATCACCCCAGGCAGCACGGCATGTGTGCCATTCTCACTGGACAGCACACCACGCCACGCACAGTCAGGAGAGCTGCACCAGCAACACAGACAGGAATCAGTCACAGTCTGTTTATTCAGCTTATCTGGAATGGGTTGTGTGGTGACTCTCACATGTCCGTGGTCTCAGCAGTGTAATTATCTCTGAACTCAGCTGCTTCTTGCTGATATAAGCCAAGTCAGTGAATCCAAAGCTCCTAGGGCTGTAGTGACACCTGCATGGTCACAAGCCAGTTGTTTATGTAGGTGCAGTGCCAAGGACCCAGGCATTCCCCCAGAATCCAGGGAGTTCACAGCCTGCACCATCACTCCTCAGCAATCCTGGCAGTTATGGGGACACTGAGCAGAACAGCTTTGTAGGCTGAAAGAGAAATGCAGCTGGAAAACTGTTAGAACAGCTAAGTTAGAAGTTAGAAAACTGACAGCATGGCTAATTTGGGCACAGTGCTTGCACACACCTCCAGGGTCTCAAACATCCCGTTCAGTAAGGACAGCTGCACACAGAGGTTCTCTCAGCATCCAGGCCAAAGGCGTTTCCTTGCACTCTTTGTTACCTGCCTCAGTATCCCTCTCTTCTCCACTGATACCACACACCAGCAACAGTCTCACCCTCAAAGTCTGCTGTGTTCATATCTAGCCCAGGTTTGCACTTCCCTTACATCAAGTTGTATGGTTTTGCTTAGTTATAGCCAGACACCTGATTATCCCTGAAGACCACAAAAGCATGCTTCATTTTGTGGGCAAATCTCTCAGGTACCAAGCAGGTACAAATGTATGACCTGTTCTTCTAAAGGCACCAGATAGAACCTGAAGCACCAGACAGAGAAAAATACTTTTAGCATTGATCATCACTCCTGAATTTCTCCCACGCCAGGAAATGGAAAGTGTCCTCTCTGCAAAATTCCTCAGGAAAAAATGGGTCCAGTGTTCAACTCTGTTTTCTAACAAATCAACCTTGATATGTGGGAAATTAAAATCACCCATAAGGACAAGGGCAGTTTTAAACAGTATTTACATTTGTCAGAAATACTGAAAATCTTAAGGGTAGACATTTCATTTCATTCATCCTGAAAGAAAGAGACGATAAGAAGTATCACCTGAGTCAGGAATAAACACAGGTACACAAGGTCAGATCATCCAAGAATCTTAAGGATGTATATGGAGGTTGTAGAAAGTCCATTTCAGAGACAAAATGTTAAACTTCTACTAACTGCAAAAAGACATTCAATGTTAGTCTCCAAATTTAAAGTGAATGGGTGCATACTGAGGTTTATGATGATGCAATGGTAGATTAGGAAAAACAGATTAGTGAGGCGTTATCTCATTACAAATGTAATTAATGTAAAAAATACATCAGAAGAAAATAAGAAACTATTTCAGCTTGTGGCACGTTGATTTAAAAATAGCTGATTCCAGCAAATGAACTTAACCTGATTCATTCACTTACCCAAGGGAAAAAGAAAAAGTTGACTTTTCAGGAAACACTTAGTGTTACTGAATGACTGATATTTGACAAAAAGCTCATTATGGACTCTTTATCTGAAGAAGATTTTGTAGTGGGAGATTCAGCAGAGCTCAAGCCTCATTAGTCTGATATGAAGACCAAAAGTCTATTTTCAAATACTGTCATTATCCTCAGTTTCTTAACACTTGTGGAATTTATCATGGTCTTAGATGCAGCAATGGAAAGAACATCTTCCTGTGTAAACACATTTGGACAGAGTTCAGAAAACTGCTGAACACAGGTTTTTCTTGACTTGGCTTAAGGTTAAAGCTAAAGTCAAAAAACATATAAAAAAATTTTCTTGTTTGATTCAAAACAGACAAGACACATAAGAGTAGAATCCAAAAATCCAAACAATAACAATATTAATGAAATTGAGTTGTATATTTGAAGACAGTGGAAATTTACACTGGAGGGAAAAATGCATGTCACAATAGGGAGCTGCTGCTTCCCTAAAACATTCCTTCAGAGAATTTCCCTTTGCTTTTCAGGCAGTGTATTTTTCTCATGCAAGAAAGATATAAACTCACCAAGTGTCAGAGCAAGCAGTGCTGTTTTGGACACAGGGAATGGCCTGAGCAATCCGTCACAGGGTGTGGGGCCACGGGGAATTTCGGGTCAGAAATGCTGGAGGGCAGAGTGCGGACTGCTGGCACGTGCTTTCCCTACACTGTTCAAACTCCTCCCCAGCACGCTACTTCCAACAATTTTCCTAAGAAACCGCTTTCTGTACCAAGGAAACACCACTGACCGTTACTCATTTAAGGGAAAACAATCTGCCTTTTTGTTGGGAACAATAAAAATAAGTGCATTGAGGGAAGGGGGAAAAAAAAAGGCAGTCACCATGTCTGACACGGAGCCCTAATCCATCACAGCCACCTGGGTTTGGGCTGTTTCCAACCTTCAGCCACTCCTCTCCATGGCATCTCAGGCTCTGAGAGGCAGCATGGGGAGCTGGTGCCTTTTCTCAGTGCGTGGGTGCTGGGAGGTGTTCGAGTGTGGCCCCAGTGCCGGGAGGTGCTCCAAGCCACATGGAGCCCCAGCTGAAGCCAGAATGTGCAATCTGGTGGTGGCACTGCCACTGCAGGGCCCAGCTCTCACCAAGGGACACTCAGGGACAAGGGGCTCATGCATCCTCAGCGAGGATGCATGCATTCTCAGGGAGAAGCTCTGTGCACAACAGGGTCAGTATCCCACCCCCAGACCGCCTGGCACCAAACCCTGACTGTGCCTGCTGCAGGCTCAGCCAGATGGGAGTTGGGATGTGGCCATCAGAAAGGGTCAGGGTGAAGTTTCAGTTTGGGATTCGAGGAGTCCTTTGCCACCTCCAGGTAGCCCCATTCTGCCAGCTGCTCCTGCGTTCGGGGCTGCCTGGCTGGTTGTGTCATGTGAACAGCAGCCTGCACACATGTCAGATGTCATGCTCTATCTGATGAAGAGGTCTCTGCCTTGGGCTGTTTATATATGACCTACCAGAATTTCCTGCTGCATGATGAAATAATTAGGGGGCCCTCATGCAGGGAATAACGTTGCGAGTAGGTTGCAAAGGCATTACACAGGCAAAAAGAAAATCCTAAGCATTTTCTTTATCTGCGATACAATCTTCCAAGACTCCTTATATACATTCAACTTGTTTGTATTTTTTCTTTTAAAGTTCTTTATGCAAATGCTAAATGAATGCTTCAGAAAATTCAGCAGTGGACTTTCCTTTATGCTCAGATTACATAGTGAGAATAGTGGCATAAGAAAACAGGAAAAAAGGAACATTTATTTGTTTGTTTTAAATCAAGATTTAAAATCAAAATTAAAAAGATTTTAAATCAATCCTTTTTGCATGCTAAGGCAGTGAACTTCAAACTGCAGATAGCTTAATAGAAGTTGATCCTGTCACCAGAAACATTTCATTTTTGTAGTTCTTCGTTTTCCTAATCAGTTTTAATTTGCAACTGGTTTTATTCATAAAGCAATTACCTATATGCCCACAGATGTCCCAGGTACTGATTGATCTCAGTCCACTTCCAGCTCACTATACTAGAAAACCAGGGGGATCACATCCTGGGCTGCAGTCTAAAACAGCTTTCCTGAGACTATCAGAAATCTGAGGCTTCAAATCTTGCATGTGCTGAACACATCCAAGGCAGCTGAACTGGGCAATTCTGCTGGCCGGCGGCAGTGGAGAAACCAGCAGCTTGGCAGGAAGCTCTGTCCAGAAATACTCCCAAAGTGGAAATCCCTCCTCCTCAGTCATTCACCCCTTCCAGCGCTGTGCCAGACGTCCAGCTCCTGCCCTGAACTGGAGTTCAGGTCACCAGGAGAGCTGCTGGCAGTGGGCACAGCTGGCTGGGCACACTGAGCCCTCTAAAAGCCCCCTGGGGCCTCACAAACCCAGTTTCAACGAGGATGACGCATCTGAGGCAAAGTTGGAAGTTGTCTTAAAGCAGAAAGTTCGTTGTGTCTTCTGCATTGAGGTACATTCCCTGGAGAGGCTGTGGAGATGCTCAGACTTAAGCCTGGTAAAGCTGACTGATAAGAGTGGGCTGTTTCTTGATGAGAGTGGGCAGTCCTGGTGCCCCTCCCAACAATAACTATCCTCTGATTCTTTGAAAATAGCAGCAAGATTGTTTGATAGCATAAAAAAAACTCTGATGTGCCCAGGAAGTCTTCCTCATTTCCCATTTAATTTGCACTTATACTATTGACTACTTACAGGCAGTGAAGAGCATTAGGCTCTACACTCTCAGTTTGGAGACAGACACAAAACTGTCAACCTTCCCTGTTGTTCTTATGCTGATGTGGTCTCAGGAGTTGCTGCCAGCCTCGGGATATTCCCTATGGCCTTCTCAGAGCCATTACCTGCTTGGATAGATAATTTGTTTAGAAATGTAAATATTTTCTTTCTGTTTTTCCTGTTTCCAAGACACATTACTAGGCTTGGAAATGGCATTGTCATTGGTTTTGAGAAGACAAAAATATTAGATAAAAACTGCAGTTCAGATTAAGAAAATGAATGAAAGTCAGTTTTCAGATTGGGTGCATAACTCACAGCCAGCTGCCTACCCTGGATTTTGGCTCACTCATCTGGAGGGAGCATGAAATAGTGATAGGCATGTAATTAAATTTAATTTCCAAACAGTTAATCAAAAGGTGGAATTCTCAGAGAAATTCAGTAGAAAGCAAGGATATGCTGAAGAAAAACCCAGACAGGATAAATTATTAAGTCAGATTTTTTTTCTAAATTCCTCTTATCACAAATCATAAAATAATTTTGATTAGAAGGAACCTTAGAGGGTGATCTAACGACCTGTACTCAAAGCAGGGACACTTCAAAGCAGATCAGATTTGATTGTCTCCAAGGGTGGCAGCAGCCACCACATCATTTATCTGCACTGCTCAGTCTTTCTGACAAAGCTGCTGCCTGAACCTCTGTGACCCACAATTACACAAAACGTCAATAATAAACCAAACAAGAAGTAAATATATGTTCTCATTAACAGCTGGTTGCTGACCAGCCAGCCCCTCTAGGGGCACACTGAGAAAACACCTCAGGCTCTCAACAAGGTGCAGGAGGTATTTCTGGACGAGATCACATCTTTTCTGTCTGGTGTCTTGACTTCCTATCAACTCTTCTTTTTAACTTTGACCTTTGACATATCATTGTACTGGTTTTGGATAGCCTAGAGTTAGCTTTCCTCATCGAAGTTTGTGCTGTGCTGTGTTTTGGATTTGTGACCCAGACAGTGCAGATAAGACAACCATGGTTTAGCTTC